>VMKM01002721.1:0-59664 GCA_008360985.2 Macquaria ambigua | reverse complement strand
CTATCTATCTATCTATCTATCTATCTATCTATCTATCTATCTATCTATCTATCTATCCATCCATCCATCCATCCATCCATCCATCCATCCATCCATCCATCCATTCAAAATCCAGATCAGATTTAATACACTTTCATTCACACTGAGCCACATACTGTATGTGCGTCTCCGTTGCCCTGATCACAAATCTGATTGCAATCCATCCTGGTTTTCCCGGGCTGCATCCAAATCAGGGTCAGCTCTACTCCAGTTCAGTGTGTGGTGGCAACACACCTGAAGCTAAAATGCCAGAAGAATAACAGATTACAGAAGAAAAACAGATTTGCTAGCCAGCTAACCACGTCAGATACGTGGATGAATCATATTTATGAACTATGAGTGAGACAAAAGTATTTTTGTGTCTTCACAGGCTCTCATTTACGCCGCTCCCTCACCCACACAAATCATTCAGTGGTCAAACTGATCAGGGATCAGATAAATGCTACAACAGCTCGGCGTGTCGTCTGTATGATCGTATGTGTTGAATCACTGGAGATACTTTTTTCTGACGATTTAATGAGAATACTGGCTAATTTCAGTGCAATTTCAGTGTAACTGTTATCACAGGGGACAGACTCTGCAGAGGCTACTTCCACAGATATCTGGCTAGAATGCGAGGGGATTTGGCTTTCTTTTTTATATATATATGATAGCTATCCAGTCTGCCCCAAGATGCATGAAGTGTAAATCAGGTCCAAGATCTGAGTGGCACATTTTACATTTTAAATATAAACATGTCACTTCTCTCTGGTGGACAAGCTATGTGCTGACACTGTTTCAAAACTACGTCCAACACATCTTTGGCATTTCTGTATCGATATATTGTCCCGACCAATTTATCAGTCTGCAAACATGCAAACACGATGTTAACTTGGCAGGGGTATTGTTTACAATATGAAGACCCATTTAATGTTAACCACATAAGAGAACACACGTTCAGGGTCTTTGTGGTTTTTCTTAGATGTAAAGATACATCTATTATACCATATCTTATATGCATAAAGAGTGTCACTGCTGGGAACCCTTAAAACAAATTCAAATAAAAATATCTGTAGGGAAACAAAACACCTACTAATATGTCTTTTCTGTGGCCACACCTAATTGCAACGAGCAATTAAGAATACATTTCAAGGAAAAAAAGACTGCACACAATCCATCACACTGTTCAGATGCCCTACCAAGAGATTACTTGATAAGTTGCCCTGCCTAATCTAGTTAACATGGTGATTTTTCAGATTTTAACGATTCATTTCCTCAACAAAGTCCCATCTGTGGACACTCCTTCTTCTAAATTGGAGAGCCAGCCATATTGATTGTATTGAAATATGAATGGTTCCTCTTGTTGTTCTTGTAAGTGCATTGTATATGGAAAAACAGCTCATTAATACAAATTCTAAAACGTAACTCCATTTTTTATACACAGTCATTGTATGATTTGTGCATTTTGCTACGCGCAAATACCGTGTATGTATTTTTTTTTAACCAGTGACCATAATCATTTGAAGTACCATGAACCCTGTACAGTTGCCATTTACACACCCACACAACTCCTATGAATTTTCCCATCTGCATTTGCAGATAAACAAGAAATCCAATCCAGAGGCTTTGCTGTTTAAGCTCGGAGTTCAATTCCAGCTGACAGATTCAGAGGAGATTTTCTTTGCAACCTGTACTTTCGCCATTAACCACAGAATGTGAACCAGCAACCCTGGACATGGAGTAAATTGCATCAGATGCTATCATCAATCTCTATCTGTTGGCAACATGTCTTATAAACTTACCAGAGCCAAGGAGCTGTAGTCGACTGGATTGTGCTGTATCTCAGTCACACAGGTCTCTTCAGAAAGTCCTGTGTGACAGGCCGTGACAGACCTTGTGTAACACACAACATGTATTATATTGAGGGGTAGATGATGTTATTGTCTCTCTTCTCCCTTTCTACTATAATTGTAGGCTTTCTTATTTTTACTTTTTACTACATTTCTGTATCCGATGGAAATAATTGTAACTGTGCAAATCTTTTATGATCTCCTTATATTCAACAATTTCAGACCCCGTTCTTTTATCTAAGGTTTTAGAAAAAGTAGCTCCCCCTGAAGTAACTGCTTTGAAGAATAACAACAGCATTTTTATTTTTAAATCAATCTGACTTTAAAGCCCTTCGCAGCACCAAAACGGCTACCCATAAACTCACTAATGATCCACTACTGGCTGCTAGTGTTGAGGATTGCTCTATTTTAATTACTCTTGATCTCATCAGTGCCTTTGATACAGATGATTGCTCCATTTAAACTTGTGACAAAAAATGAGTTGACACCACCAGCCCAGTGTTCGTACAGTTACACAGTCTTTCGCCGTGGTGAGTCAGGTGTTCAACAAGGTTCGATTATAGGCCCTTTACTGCTTTCAACAAACAAAATGCAGTAGAGCTGAAATAATAGGCTATTTTGATAATCTATTAATCATTTTAAGTCATTTTTCATGCACAAATGCCAAACATTTTCTGCTTCCAGGCAATAAATAGAATATATTATCTTACAGTATCAGTGTTAATTTTCAAGTAATTGTATTTATGTAGCTCAAAATCACAAAATTGTCTCAGAGGGCTTTATAATCTGTGCAACATATGACACCCTCTATTCTTAGACCTTTGATTCGGATAAGAAAGGACTTCACACAGAAAGAAACCCTGTTGGTATGTTCTGGTTAAGGGCTACCATTAATCATTTCCAGTCACATCAGCTCCTCTCAACCTCTTGTGTTGAGTTTAGTGATAGAGTGGTGAGTCCAGGCCAGCTTCTCCTACAGTTTTCTTGTTTCTGGACAAGGGCAGATGTCTTCTCTTCTTAAGGTTGTTTGTCTACATGCAACAGTAATACAGCTTCTGCCATTCAGGAAACAAAACAATAATCAGCAGTTGGTTTCAGTTGAACATTCTGTTGCTAGTAGCAACCACTACTGGCACAGTTTCATAGCAGTTTAACTGACGTTGTTACAGCCACCATTTTGTTCCGATCTGTGACCAAGCAAATATTAACAGGCATCGTTCATCTAATCCCTGCATGTGCAGGAGCATTATCCATAGGTGCTGTTTTTATTACGGCTGTTTTGTGACTGTTGATTTGTGATGTAGTACACTTTAGTTTTTCTGTGATCAGCTTGCTAACCAAGCTGCCCTGCTAACGAAACACTCGCAACAGCACAATGACTAATTTGACAGCTACGCTTTTGTGAATTGTAACCGCACTATTTTTTATAATACATTTGGTCGAACTCTTGTTTGTAGAATCTCATTGTTGTATGATTTGTGATCACTATCATTGGATTTATTGTCCAGTATTGTTTAAACAGCTTCACAATTTCTTCCAGTAAAAATGTCTGCTGTCCCCAACCTTTGCTGGAAGTGTGTTTAGCTCGTTGCATAGCTGCACACCTACATGTAGAGTGAAATCACCATATATGGTAAACAACATCCCTTTTTAAAAGTTAGTCCTAAATTGACAACTTGTTTTGAAAAGTTGATCAAATGAGAAAGAAAAAGAACGTAAACAATGAGGTGATAAGCTAAACAAAAATACATTTAATTTGGTACTTTTATAAGTGGATTGTCCTATAACAAAGTCAAAGCATGGGGACAAGTGACAAATACTGGTGTCACCTGTAATATGAACTGCAGTAGAGGTGAAGAAAAAATGCTTTGACCTGAAAGAGCATTGCAGCAAAAAAGACATCAGTTCCACAAGAGGGGGGCAGAGACTAAGTGTTAACCATAAACATCCATACACTTTCAGTATGCAGAAAATATTTCTTGTTCTGATTTCATTTCATTTGGACACATTAAGATAAACGTACGTTGTCACAGTTGGAAGGGATTTGTCGCATATTTACATGGAAATCTTGCCTGGTGAAGCTTTAAATAAAATATTGGCTTTGTTGAGTTGTTAGTTTCTCTGCATTAACATCCCATATGCATGTGTTTATACCAGAGAACATCTCATGATCTACTGGCCTGTATAATGAACAACATAGTAACTTTCAGTATGCTGCATAGTGGACCCATTTTCTTTTTGCAGTCCATAAACTACTTAATAGATGCTCCTGACAGTCATCCTTATTAAATAAAGCCATAATTTTTGTACACTTGTCAACATTTGTGATTTGCGGAGAAAGAGCTTTCTTGTAGAACTGAGGAAGCAAGTACCACTAGTACTGTTTGAACTGGACTCGTGGGAACTGCAATTGCAAGACAATATGCAAGTTTTGCATCAGCACTGACATCTCCGGCCAGCAGCACATGACCTTTTTTAATTAAGCATCTTCTCTCCTAAAACAAAGCCATGAATAGAAAATTGCCTATAGATGATGTGCATATTTATCACAAGGGCCTCACATACAATGCTGGTTTTTGCACGGCAATGCTACATTTATTCGCAAAGATCACAACAGTTTCAAAGTTTATACATTTTTAGAAAGGGCATAAAGACTGGAGTCATCTTCAGTTTCCTCCCAAAACTTTCAAAAAAGACAATTTCAAAGCAATAGTGGGTGTCAGAAAGGGCATTTTTAATAAAAACATCCCATACATGGCAAGGTAATGCAATCGAAGCAGAAATACTTTATTCTAATAATCCCTGTGGAATTCTCTCTCTTTTTTAGATAAACTAGTGAGTTATTGACTCATTTTGACATTTTAAGAGCACCGGCCACCCTCAGAGCATCTTAAATCTTTTCCTTGTTTGAAAACCTTAAAATTTATGTATCTTTTTTTTTGCCTTTTTACCATATCACACGGTCTTCATCAGTTGTCATGAAGTCGTGGAGTCCTAAAAGTGCTCTGGATGAACTCATAACAGCTAATGAGCTCGCATGTCAACATACCCATCTTTATGAAAACTGAGCAATCTGCTGATGAAAGTGATGTGAAGGTTGAAAGCCCTTTAGTTAATTAGTAAGTGGACATTGAGTTGGGATTGTTTAAAAAAAAAAAAAAAAGAACTATGTCCAAGGTCAAGAATGATTTTTGTTTGATTTGTTGTTTTTGGAGTCTGAATCTAGTCGCCACAGACAGATATAGGGATAAGGATAAAGCTTACCTCACATGTTATTCTCATTTTGTTTCTTTTTGAGTGTGAACAGTTTATATTAATCTGACCTTTAAAAACCCATATGCAAGACACCAGGCATTAAGGCATCATAGAATACCTACAGTATCAGACAGTCCTTATAGACTGTCTGTGTTTAGAAACTCAGAGTAGAGATTACCATAGATCTAGATTTAGATCCATGCTTTTGTTTGTTGACATAAGATACCGAATGGATTTATGGTCAGTAGAATATCTGGATATTTGGATTAAGTACAGAATATCATGTTTATTGTTGGAAGGAAACAATCCCCTACATGCTATATATGTAAGAGAGAAAAAAATCCTCAATATAACAAATGTGTAAAATCTGCATTTTTTACAATGACCTTTTGTGTTCCGAGTTCAATCAAATCCGATTCGCGGGTCTACCTCATCCACCTGATCTCAGCAAGCTGTGAAAAGCAGGAGTCATCATCTAACACCAGCACCAGAAAGCCAGATCCTGACATTTAAATAAAAGATGATGCAATTCAAAAGAAATGCCAGGCTTTATAGAAAATCTGATAACACAGAATAGCTTTTACCCTGATTTCATAAAGAGGTCCTCACTTGAAGGGAGCATTATTTTTATCTTCTGTGCTACATTGCCAGAAAATTAAATATTCATGGCCTGCTTTCCCCATATTTACATACAATGTGTTTTTTCTCTGTAGGTGAGCCTTTTTCAAGGGCAGTGTTTTTATCACAGTGATTCACTAACCTCTCATTTAATTGTGCTGTTGAATTTTGAGTGTCTACTTTGCTTTGGCACTTGAGCGCTGAATGAAACAAGTGGAAATTATGTAAGGTAAGTTCCCTTTTGGATTTGTGCACCTCAGACATTTGAAAATGAGACCATTGTCATGTAGCTTCATTGTCAAAAGACAGCAACTGATGAATATTTCATCTCTCCTGCCTACTGAACCTTTCCTGCCTGCATACAGATGTTCACTGCATTAAAACACTGTTCTGGCCTGTGGTGTTTCCAGTACAGACGGTTTGGATTGTTCACCACTGCAGGTCACTCATAAAGCTGCATTTGGTCCTTTGTTTGTCTCACAAAATAAATTCTGGTAGGGGAAGCAACATAAAAGTTAAAGTTATTGATGTGAGTATTATTAGTGTTTGTGTAGTTGTTATTATAGGGAGCAAAGATATTAAAACGTCTTGTTGGTAACAGTTGTGTGGGGTAAATTAGTGTGCAAACCAGAGAGGCTGGATAACATGTAAAACCCCAGGTGAAGTACCACTGCAGGACAAAAGCAGTGTCATAAAATGTAAAAACAGTGATAGTCTGTTCCCAAGTATTTAATTAGGCAAAGTGTCGACCAACAAGGTGTTTGTCAGACAAGCACCCATGTGAGAGAGAAGCAGTTTAAAATGACAACTTCCCCTACAATTTGGAAATAACATCATCCAAAAGAAAACTCCTATAAGCCAAAAATGATTCCGCTTAAAGAGGTAAAGATGACATTTATTTATTCCTTTCATTAATCCTCAGTATGTCAAAATAACTCGTTAAACCCACTTACCATGAGATAGTTTTTCCTTCATAATCTCGTCTGTAGATGATAAAAAACTGACTTAAAACTGTTTTATGTTGCTTCATCTACCAAAATGAAATAGTTAATATTTTATAGGGAGTTAGGCTTTACTCATGCAAACCTGATTGTTGTCTCAATTTGCAGGGGCATGCAGAAACATTATGTTTTATTAATAATGGTTTATCAAATGTTAATTATTTTATGACATATTACTATTATTTTTATTAGTAGTACTAGTAGTAGTAGTAGTAGTAGTAGCAGTAGCTGCAGCAGTGATGGAAAGTACCTAAGTACATTTACTCAAGTACAGTACTTTTTTTGGGGTACTTGTACTTTACTGAAGTATTTCCATTTTATGCGACTTTATACTTCTACTCCACCACATTTCAGAGGGAAATATTGTACTTTTTACTCCACTACATTATTTAAAAGTGATCCAGTCATATAATAATATAACACTGACAGGGACCGTTTTCCATAATAAGTATGCTTTTTGTCACCGCTCCGCAGCAGTAATAGTAGTGGCGGTAGTAGCATTCTGGTCCTGAATGTGTAAAAATGTCTTAGGTAGCTGGTAACATTTTGGCTCATACAGTATGTACTGCACATACAGGACAGCATGGTGGTGCGTTCACTGCTCCCCTGTCCTTCACCGCTGCTCTGCTGCCGTATTCCCTGGAGGCCACCGTAGCATTATGAGGTTTGAGAACAGCGCTCCTCTCAAGCAATTTGGCTTCCTGCAGAAAGGTTCCCACAAATCCGCCACACACATGCTGGAAGAGCCGTGAAGCATGGCAGGCTTTTACAAGAGGGTGGGATTTGTTGATGTCGTTGTTTTTTCTAAATAAATCCTCAGGCTATGAGCTGTTGTCCCATGCATCTTTTCTCTGATGAATATTACATGGATTCCAACTTGACTGGCCAGCCAGTCCCAGTCCTTAATAAAATCACTCTGAAATGGTGAGGTAAATTATGCCCTAACTGCGGTGGCACTAATTAATTATTCATTTGGAGCTTTTCAGACAGTCGAGGCCTACATACCTTTTCTGACAAAGCTTCTGATGGCAAGGCAGAATTAGCATTCAGAGAGAGTTCTGTAAGGCAGAAGTAAAGGATTGTATGTACCTGTCATAGAAACAGATGTATGAAATGCAAATGGTATTGTATTACAGGCTTCTTCACTTCCTCAGAACTTTGTTTACTCTGTGTTTGTCTCCAAATTACCATTTTTATTCTCTAAAAAATGTGAAATTATTGTGATGGATGTGGCTGTGTTGCACACTACCACTCTTTAGCTAAAGAGGACGAGAACTCACATCACACAAGGAACTGGTACATATTGATACAGTAGCGTGTGGATGTATTCTGGGTTTTAATCAAATTACTGTGCTGACTACTGCAGTGTAGGGTGTACAGAGTGGGCTGTTCAAGTTAAGTGCAACATGGGAATGTATTCATGTATAAAGATTGTGTTTTATATCAAAAGAAGTACACCTACATATGCAAGAAAAGGGCAACCTGTGTCATCCTTTCTAAATAGTCAACAAATTGTGTTTCAGGAGACCAAGGCAGCGCTTTGGCTGCATAATCCATTACTTTACTCAAGCATACACAGCATTTTTATGCGTCTCCACGGGAAAGAAGCTGCATCCTAAATTCCTTTACACACCTCAGTACATTAATGAGAGCGTGAGTGCTGATGGTTTTTATTTGCAGCACGGCTGCTCTGTGTCTCTGGCGTTGTTGAAAACCATGCATACCTGCGCCACACTCTGATGCCTTGTGTCTAACCATGTGAGTGGAAAGTGCAGCTACTTTGCATGGAGCAATTCTAAGTCAATTTTCCCAACTTCCTCAAGCGGAAAATGAGCAGAGCACAGATAAGATGCGAAAGTGCATTGTCGCCTGTGTAGTATATCTGCTTTATGATGGCATACAGTGGAAATCCTGTAGACTATGAGCAGGGAACCGACTGTAACTCAAATCACGTTGCATAAATATTCTCCCATGATCTCCATGGTAATGTATCCGGCTCATCCAACCATTTCTGGCTCTGATTCTGTTTTGTTGTGCTTTCGTTAGGTATTAACCAGTATATATATTGCAGTCTTCAAGCTGACAAAGCTATATAGTTATGAATTCATGGATAAATGGATTTACTAAACTCAGAATAAATGCTTGTGATGCAGCCATGGCATTGAAAAGACACTAATGGATGCAGTTAAAGCCATCACCTAACTAGAATGAATGAGTCATTGACCCAAACAGTCACACAATGATGAGATTTGAATTATAATAAGATAGAAAGGGGCTTAAAACGGTACAGCACTTGGAGAGGCACTTCACCACTAAAATAGCTGCTGCAAATTGCTCATATGTTTTTTTAAAAAATCAACTTGTCACGATTTTCTCTCTTTTTTTAGCAACACTACAAATTTGGAACATGGGTCAGTAGCATATCTCTAATGTCTCTTCACAACTTGTGCAGGGGAATTGCAAGAACACAAATGAACACATACAGACACATATACAGTAGATGTCAATTGCAAGTGAAAGAAAATACAAACATAATAATAATACAAAGCAAAATTCCTTTAAGTGTGCAAGAAAGCAAAACTAAATACTTCTGTTTGACCCTCCAGAAGTCCATCACCTTTGGACATTCCCATACTGTATGTACAGTATATATTGTAAATTCCTGGCTTGTTATTAGAAAAGAATGAGCAATTAGGGGGCTGAAGTATCATTCATTTGAAAAAATCATGTCAGGGGGAAGTCAAATCTATGAATGAATTTTTAATTTGATGATCTGGATCCCTAGATGAAAGAATGCTATATGACCATGCTAACTGCAAGTATTTTAAAGACTGATAAGTCTTGCAACCATGGTAGGGCTAATTGGTTATGTTCTATAAATTTGTAAACACTTTAAACTACTCATTTAGCACTTTGCTTCGGAATTTTACTAAAGGAATGAAGGGCCAAGATACATCCTCCTACCCATCTATACGAGTTAAGTGCAGAGCATAATTGTAAATAGGAGGAAGGAAGAATTAGGAAGGTTAAAATTACATTTAATATAGAATTGTCTCCTTATTTTATAGCCTTTTAATGTCAAACAACGACATGGTGCAAAATTAACTTTGTCCACAAGATGTCCCCACTTATTAATATATTATTAAGTTTAATTATTAAGTAAGTCTCATAATTTGGCTCTACAATGATTATTTTCGAAACATGTCAGATCCTATACAATAGCCCATTCAGTTTGGAACAATTTGCATGTGGATGTCCCACATAAGTCACCATCTTCATTATATTGACTTGCCACTCTAAACTCTGAGCTGCGCTCAGTCTATTGGCCACACAGGAGGAGAAGATAATGAAGGGGAATTCAAATGTTGTGCTGTTGTGTCCACTGAAGCTGGGGCCCGAGCCAAAGAGTCTCGTCGTGTAACAGTGCTCTTGTCTCTCAAATTTTATCACTCAATAGACCTGCCATCTGGCTAGTCTCAGAGGTGCAGAGAGACAGTGATCCAAAATAGAAGCAGCAATAGAAAAGGTCAGACACAGAATAAAGGCATCTGTAAAATTACTCTCTTGGCATTGCAGTGTAACACAGTGACAGATTTAGTACAGATCTTTGATGTCTTTTCTATACAGAGGAATATGCTTTGGTCACAAATGAGGGTAGTCACTTTTATCGCTGGTAATAATAATAGCATTAATGCCTGTACCCTCTAGATAATAACCTGTTCCATGTCCTTGATATGTAAAATAATTAAAAGGAATATTGTGAAATTGCCTCTTAAAAAAGATTTGATTTGGGCCTGGGCCTGAGCCAGAGCGGCAAGGCCACAAATAGCAGGAGATAAATCTGCTGATGCACGTTTTCCTGCATCACAAATCCTCATGATTACCCCACTCCTCCATGTTTTGTGTGCATGATTTGCTGGGGCTTGATCAGCGGCTCAGTCATTCAAAAATTGATCTATCCTAACCTCTCCCCATGAAGGCACGCTCAGGCTTGAAAACTCTGATCTATGGTACTGCGGCAGGAATTGACCCTCATCGGATAAACCACTCCAAATTGCCTCCCTGATATATAGCTGGCCCTTGTTACCGCTCTACCCCCTGTCAATTTTCCCCATTCCCCTCAAGGTCAGCTCTCCGTGCTGTTGGACAAAGTAGCAGAACAGCTCTCCTGTTACTGCTTGCCTGCCTCACATCCAGCTCTCCAGTCCTCGTGCCTCCACCCCTCTGCCCCTGCGCTCCAATCACGTTTCAGATACTTTGATGATTACAACCACCTTCCTGCAGCACCATAGGGGTTAGAGGGGAAAGAACATGTTGACTACACAAAATGGCTTCAAATCAAGGAGACACAGGGTTTAGAAATACTATTTAAGCCTAAAGGCATTCAACTATCTCTAGAGTGCATATGATGTCTCAGATGTGTTTTGATTATATTGGCAAATCAAAAAAAAATGACACAAACCACCTTTGCTTCTGAGAGACAGCAGTTAATTATTCGCTCAGCCTCAGGAAATCCTTGTCAGGAAAACATAGGTCTTTTTTTTTTTTGACAACATATTTTTATTAAAAGAGAGTTAAATACATAAAGATCAATTTTCAAACAAAGTTTTTTTCCCCTTTCTCTCCCATTTTTCTCCCTCTAAAGTAATCTTCTTCCCACCCCAGAACACATTCAGATAAAACATGTAAGTGACACATACTTATTGTATATGTAACCCACCCTTACAAAGGCTTCTGTCCTGATCCAGGTCTCAAATATGAAGAAACAAACATGAAAAAGAACAAAGAACAAGATCACCAAAAAAGCAAAAAGAAAGACAAAACAATTATCTCCTAACCGCTTTGTATTGTTTCCCAGAATTACTGGGCACCCCCACCAAAGGCAATTTGTTGCTTATACACTTTGGTTTATATGGATTAAACTACAAATATAACATGTTAATTAGTGAGCATTACCAGGTGCTGGTAGGCAGATTTTCTGACCTTCGGACAGAGCCAGGCTAGCTGTTTCCCCCTGTTTCCAGTCTTTGTGCTAAGCTAAGTTAGCTGACTGCTGGTGGTAGCTTCATATTTACTGTGCAGACGTGAGAGTGGTATCAGTCTTTTAATGTAATTCTCGGGAAGAAAGTGAATAAGCGTATTTCCCAAAACGTCAAACTATTCCTTTAACTGTACATTGGTCATTTTAAGTGTTTGACCAAACGGGCAATGCTTTTGTTTTTCTAGTGAAGACCGTCACTAATGTAGCATTTGCTCATACTTTAAAAGTAAGACAATGTACAATGGCCACTATGGCCACAAGTGACAATTGCTGGATAATGGTAAATAGTAAAATGTACTGTAACAGCAGCACAACTAGAGAAGAGTCCTAATTATACAACAATATCTGTCTGAAGTTTGCCAACATTAGCTGCCATTAACAACTGGTCATACCAGACCATGTAAGACTGTAGCATTAAAATCCATAAACATATTGAATTAAACAAGGGTGTGTTTTATTGATCATGAGTTCACCTTTTTATTTGTAAGAGGGAGAATGTGTTATTTCTTATTTCAAAAGTTGATTCAAAAGGATTTATGATGAAGCTTGAATGTGTTGTCGTCATTGTTCATAGACAAAAGCCGATAATTTCACTGTGTGTAAAAAGGAGCAGGAAACAAACCTCAAAAGGGACTTTGTTGCCCTCTCCCACTTGTTCAATGTACACCATGGACCATCTATTGCAGGGGTCCATGCATCATTTCCTAAAATGCTTCTTCATCAAACAATAGGACCCCTGTGATGACAGAACATGCGCCGCCGTACTGTATCTGTTTACACAGGAACCTACACTGCTGAGTGTTTGATGTGTGACAAATCTCCGCTAGGCTGCACATTCCCCACAGAAGGAGAAAGATATGTTAGATAAACTTATTCTCACTCATCTTAACTTACATTTTTTTCACCAGACAAATGTGTGTGCTTTGTGTGGGGTATGTGTTTAGATTAGATTAGATTTGTTTATTTAATTTTTTAGATTAGATGAATCTGTAATGATCCCCATAGGAAAATTGTGTTGTTGGAGCTGCAGGAAATCAGTTATAGATAAGACTGGAGCAGGAAAAGAGAATATTGAAGATAACACAACGATAACCACAAGAAAAGAACATACTCAAGATAAAACAGCTAGCAACTAAACATAGATACATGGTCTTTGTTGTAGATTTAGGTAGGGAATTATTATTTATGTAAAAATTGCTTTTGATATATTCTAATTAATGTAATTATCTTTATCAGCAAAGAATCCAGTCATCCGTACATCTGAGTGATTTGCCTGACTGTGTGTTCTCTGTTAGCCTGGCACATCTGTGTCACAGAAACATTTATATCTCTTATTTGACTTGTGTACATGCTTCACATTATCCTGCACACTGTTACAAATCTCAATGAGGAGAGCGGTCAAAGCCAGCGATATTTTCATACTAAATATTAACGACTATACCAATGTTTGCATCTGAGATACTCTCTCCTGTGTATGTGCATGAAAAAACACAGATGAACTGCCAGGCCTCTGCTGCTGGAGGTTTTCCTCTGCACAGATAATTGCATTTTACAGTGCATATCGCATTTGATTTCATTCAGGCAAATCTGCACTGCAAGCTATTAATATGACCATTGTTAAGTGTGCAGGTGACATTTTGCTGTTAGCAGAAAATTGCTTCCTGTTGTAAACGTTTCAGGAAAAAAAAAAAAAAGAAACAGTTTTGAGATTCAAAGTTCATTTTTGACCTTAGGTAACAGGAGTTGACAAAACAAGGTTCATGTAGTTGTAGTAGTAGTAGTAGTGTGACAGGATCTTCTTCAGCAGATGGAATTGAGTTGGCTTAAATGTTGAGTTCATTCTGAAGAAGATTGTGTGATATGATCAGAAGCTCCAGGACAGCTAACAAATGGAATTTGTGTTGCCAAAAACAGTTGTTTTTAGCTTGAAAACTATGTTTGTTGAATCTCATCCAATTTGCTTTTTATGAGCCCAAGAGATTGATAATTACTGAAACCCTATCAGAAAATGTAGCCCAATTGAAGCTGCCCCTTTTTTTGTTTTTGACCACTGGCAGCGCTATGGAGCAATGTTTTGATGAGTGGGTTTTGTTTGAATCATACATGAGGACAACGCAATGCACAGAAAACACTGGTTTTACATTATTCCACTGATTGACAGGTGGTGCCGATAACATGCAAAGAAGCGTAGCAATGCATCTGCAAAGGAGGTGATGAAGAAGACTACAAGCTAGCACACATTGGGTGTAAACATTAGACAGTTTAAAATAAAAATCATCTCCACAGGGTGCCCTAAATTCTGTGTCCATAACGTGCATCGTCAGTTTGCGTTTTAAGATGTAAGTATCCTAATATACGTAACGTTCAAAAATGCATAGTCCCTTCTGTATTGGAAAACTGTGCAAACATGGCAGACAAGTCCAGAACAAAAGAATAAAGGAGGACAAAATTAGTCAAGTGCTGTATATGGTGCACATGCCCTCAGTTCAGAGGTTGAAGCCTGGCAGGAAGTATTGTGTAGTTGGATATCTGTCAGCACAAAGGAGTGCATGAAGTGCTCCATAAGAGCAGAGTATACACTGTGTGTGTGTGTGTGTGTGTTTTTTAATGGAAGGGGAGGAGGCTTGTAAACAAACAAAAGATCAAAACAAAGCTCATGTTTCTGAGGTATTTATCAGAAACCTCTCTCGAGTTGTAGTTTCCGATCCTTTCACCGGCCAACTTTTGTGGCGCCTCATTGGTGTGTATCACTGCGTACCATGTGTGTCTCAAAATCTGTGTGATAACATTGAAATGTGCTCTGACATGTAACAAAGCATTGAAATACTCCCCAAAAATGCGTTGTAATTTGATAAAATGCCTTCGTGCATGATGCAGAAGCCCTGTTGCAGACCTGACCATGCTGGTCACATTAGGATGCACAGTCACCCTTTGTGTTTAGCCACACAACACGGTGCAAATTAGAAAGATTAAATTGTGTAATGGCATTAATGCACTCAGGTGTATCTAGAAAATAACTGAGTGTTGTAGCTGGTGTAATCATTATTCAGAATGCCGCCCCCCCGTAATGTTGACACAGTTTGTCTGTTATTATACATGATCAGGTTAATTGCCATGAACACCAGGTTTTTAATCTTAACATTAAATCTGAAGTTTGAAAATGAGAATAAATAATTAGGCTGACTAGACACTGACTAGTGTCAGTACCAATACCTTACTTTGAGGAATGTTAACACTTGAAGGAAAATTCTAGTGTTTTCAAACGTGGTCTTCTTCTCATAATTGTGGCTGTTCTGGTTCATGCTAACGTTGCATTATATATTGGGACAAGCAGCATGAGCCTTCTAAAGTTTTCCAAATAAACTTAAAGATAATAACATAATAAACTAAAGATAATTATCTTTGCAGTTTCCCTAAGCTCTACAGAGCTTTTGGTTTTACAGCCCACAACTTTACTGTTGTGGTTCACTCTCACCGCTCTCACCAGACAGACAAAGTTAGTGACTATAGCTAATGAACATAGTGGAGAATTTAGCAGGTGCAGACCAAAAACAGAGCTAAGAGGAGAGTAAATATTGGACTTACATTCATCAGGTGGTCAGAAACATTACTCCAAATTAATTCTAATGTTGCTCAGCAACTGCTGGATGTGCAACTCCTTGCTAACAAGTTCACCATATCAAATTAAAAGGTTATGATATGTATTTATAGCTTGTTTTCACTATATGTTTAAATTTTACAAAATTCATTTAAAATGCTTGTCTCTGAGACTGAAGTAAACACAGAAACTAGCCCCCTGAATTAGCTATTTTTGCTAACTGCATATGGATCTACTTATAGATCAACCGGCCAGCATATTCAGGTATTTCGTTAAATCAGGAAATATCTAAATATGTAAACAAGACCTGAGAAAACAGGTCATTGCTAACTTTTGGCACTTGACAGTATTCAGTCAGTTGGTACTTAAAAGGTAGGGTTTGATCGATAAGTGCATTATATCCTTTAGTAAGCCATTCAAGAGACTAATGTCCCCTGAACTGCTTTCCTGAGCAAATGATGCATTGTCGTCAGTGCCAGAGCTGGACAGACCTTCAGTCTCTTTCAGGCTCTGAGTCTCAGTGGCTCTGTTGCCTGGCCTTGTTCCACAGTAGAAAGCGTCTGCCAAAAACGGCTTTTCTGTGCACGGGCCCTCAGTTCAGAGGTTGAAGCCTGGCAGGAAGTATTGTGTAGTCACCCTTTGTGTTTAGCCACACAACACGGTGCAAATTAGAAAGATTAAATTGTGTAATGGCATTAATGCACTCAGTATCTAGAAAATAACTGAGTGTTGTAGCTGGTGTAATCATTATTCAGAATGCCGCCTCCCCGTAATGTTGACTCTGCCAACCTCATGCCTCGTAGGGCTCACTCTCCACGACGTGAGCCTCACCGAGACCCCGGTCTCTCTCGCCGCGACTTGCCTTCTCAAAGACGCCCCTCCAGCACTTCGCGGCCGCAGAGCAGAGCACCTCAGGCTTCAGAGGCAGCTGCAACGCCATCCAGCAGCGGGAAGAGAGGCTAGTACACCACGCACACGCCACTGTCCCCTGTCAAAAATTATTCCCCACTGTTTGTCAACAAGCCTCTTTGCCACATCGATACGAGCGCCATGGCATCGAACATAATGAGCCCGGAGCTCTGTGTGGAGCCGGGAGGCTGCTGTAGGCAAAGAAGGTGTTGGAAATTTATTTGAAGTTACAGGATTTTCGGCAGGATTTTCCACCATTGAATCAGGCTTTCACCATCTGAAGCGACGTGTACACGCATCTGCATTTGTAGAACAGCTAATACGAACGCACCGTCTTTCTGAAATAACTTGTGATTGGCCAAAGTCTCCCGTCACGGGCTAGATTTTCTGAAGCCTGAAAACAGAGCCAAGAGGAGGGGCTGAAGTAGAGGTCTGCTCTCAGACCACTTAATTTACAATATGCTGAACGGTTATTATGTTTTTTTTGCCCAGTGACGCAAAAAAATACTGCCTACCCCACCTTTAAGGCCTTTTTAGACATTGTGGCAGGTGAAAGCTCTCTTGTCACTGCAGCCACTATATGGAATAGATATTTTCCTACTTGTATGTGTGAGCTAATTGGCTGTTGCAACGTTCTGCCCTCACCCTGACCCTTATGAAGACCCCGCTCTCTCTCGGTTCAGCAAGCCAGGATTTACTCCACTTTCATCTGTACCACCATGCCTGGGCAAAAGGTAATTGCCACTGACTTTTGACCTGTGAGTGTCAATTCTGTGGGCCACGGTGCAATTACATTCAGTCCAGTCGAAGGTGGAGGTGGTACAATGTTTATTTGGTTCCTGGTTACACTGCTGCTGGTGTTTTTGCAAAATAACCAGCTTTATGAGACACCTCATGCTCTTATTATATGGCAGATCAGATTTATTTTGTAATATCTAAGTAAAAGAAGAGGCACTGTACACTTGATAAGGTGGGGTATATAGTACAGCACAGCCTTGTTTTTGAGAACAAGGCAGCTCCATGGAAAAATCAGTCACAGTAATGAACAAAGAACACTGGTGGTGTGTGTTGACTGAGAATGTCCTAGTTTGATTATGTATAGCAGTTTTACTGCAGCTTATTATACTCTATAGGAGCTGTGTTTCACATAGCTGAGCTAATCAATTTTAATCCCTCCAACAATGCTAAGGTCATTTACAGCAGTGGTTTCTAACCACGAGCTGCATACTGTACCAGACCTTAGAACATTTGCTACCAGTCAGAGAGGAAATAATACGATTCATGACAAAATCTGAATGATAATTCAATAACTATATAGACTTCTATCTTTACTCATCACTCACTGTCTACAATAACAAGATACTTTGCAGATATTTCGTCATACACATACAAGTATTGGACAAATTGATATTTTGACCTGATGATGGTGCTAGATGAAAGGTAATTGGATGAAAGTTATTCCCATGAATGTCTGTACCAAATTTCATGCCAATCCATCTAATCGTTGCTGAGATATTTCAGTCTGGACCAAAACGGAGGGCCGACCGACCAACTGACAAAATAACCAACAGACGAACATGCCATCCCTTGAGCAATGCCGCTAGCATGGCTTAAAAATAATAAGGATGCCATTTTTAAGCATGTTTTCAAAGTTTATGGGAAATTGCAGATGACATGCCTATAAGCGTGCGTGCGTGCGTGTGTGTGTGTGTGTGTGCAAAAATTAATGTGTTTTGTCCCACATCCATTTCCATTCTTCACACACTGCTCTTGTGAATAAACGCCAGCTCAGGAGAAATCCCTGAATTGTAGGTGGTGCTCTACTGCATCCTCTGTTTGAAAGGCAATAAAAGTACAACATAAAACAACGTAACAAAGAGAAATAATGTTTCAAAAGTGTTAAGAATTTCAACCCATTTTACAAGTACACGTTGTTTCAATAACCTCCTGTACTCAAGTCTTTCCTTTCCCAAGCCCTGATACAGACTCATTAATAGCTCCTCAGGGAGTTTGAGAGAAAGGCTCAACCAGGTCTGACCCCTGAAGTGTTCAGAAATCTTTCTTTCAGGTGAAGGAGGTAAACAATGTCTGTTGTTTAAGTAAACCGGATTTCTTATAGCTGCAACGTCCAATATTCAATTCAATAGCTCTGATAAATCAGCTAGTGCAGGAAATCAGCGTCTCAGAAAGCATCTTATCTCTTAGAGTGCAGACATTATTCGATATCCTCTTAGGTCACACATACTATAGGGCCATGCAGTGAATTACTCAAACCTTGTGTGAAAGCTCAGCACATGACAGAGGGGTGGAGAAAGCATTGTAGGGGCACGGCATTATGCCTCCCACAGCCAATAAGAACATGACTGACTTCAACAGTTAGCACCATTGTGTCCAGATCGTCCAGCTGTTTGATCTGGGCACTCAATGAACTCAACTTTTCAGCTTCACTTTAGTCACTGGAAACAGATGAAGTCTGAGGCCGAGGTGCCACTGGCAACTTTTGGACTGTCACAGTGGATATAGACCCACAGATCACTTCTGGAGTATCTGTGAAACATATGCAGTGACTTTTTATTTTATTTCATACATATTCAGAAGAAGCTCAGTCCCATTCAGTGATGTGTGCAGTGTGTTAACGTGCCTCCGAGACTGCTGTTTATCTGCAGAGCTCATCTGGCCCCATTCAAGAGCTCCTTCCAAGGTAAGATGCTTGACACACACTATGCACATTTAACATTTGCCAGACATCACTTTAAAAATAATTACTTGTATAAGTAATCTATATTCAGCTAGTTATTCATGAAAGATGCATTGATTGCTGTCAGTGTTATAACAATACTTATGTGAGTGCAATTTCCCTGAGCAAATATTTAACACTATTCTCATCTATAATTAATCAGACAAATTCACTAGATCTAATAAGTTGTATTAGAAACCTGAGGCTCAAAGCATGGCTGCAGGGAGAATGAATAAAAACTATTTTGCTAGAAGCACAAAAATGTAGCTGAAGATGTAAAATCTCATGTTCATTCAACATTATTCCAGCTACTTTTGTTGTGAAACTAACCAACCTTAACGTCTATTTTTGAGCCATTTATTTCCGTGTGGCTCACAATAAATCAAAACAAGATCAGAATTCAACACACTAAAGAGAAGGAATATTTCCCCAAAACCCTCTTAGAGAGAATACGTAGATATGGGGTCCCTGAATGCAGCACATGGATGATATTTCTATGAGGAGGGGCGCTTTGCCCTTCTGCTAATGTTGGTCAAGTCCAGCAACAAGGTTTCATCACTTCGCACACCAAACCCAGGGTCTCGACAGTGACCCATGTTAGTCAAATTAATTCCAAGGAAAAGTCAGTCTTGCATCCCTTAAGCAATGACACCAATCCTGTTGTGTCTTTACTGATCCTCTGCTGAACTCACCCTGCTTTGTGCTGGTATGTGTGTGTTGTCAAGTGGCCCTTTCAGGCCGCATACTTTAACTGCTTTATTTAGACCTTAGCAGTGTGAGGGGGGTTAACGTTGATGCCTCTGCCCATTTGTCTGCTTATTTCCACCTCCTACCTGGCTTAAATGAATCGACTCTGTAGTTTTCACTGAATTGTTTGATACTTGTCTTTCCATTTTAGAGCCAAGCGATCAATCCTTAGTATGAAAGTATCATTTTTATTCATTATTTTGGCAGTTTTGCCATTTTATCTGTAGTCCTGTCTGTCTTAAGTCATTCCTCCATTCATCATCTAATGTCAACCACTGAATTTTTCATTCTTTAAAAATACAGACAACGCTGTTTCTGCTGCCAGTAAAGAACATTTCCCCAGCATACTGTCCTATTTGAGAGGCCGCCTGGTGGATGTGTGGTGACTATTTACAGACAGTGAAAATCTCTCAACCGACCTTTCCTGTAATTGTGCAGACCCTCTGTTTTCAGAGTGGGGAATGTGACAGGTGTGAAGGGAAATCCAGAACATCCACCTCTCCTATTTATCAAAGGTGACAGGATTTCATAACTGTTACAATAAACCACCACATGACAAAAATCACATTCAAACTTTAATGTAGCCTAAGTTAAACAACAAGGATACAGTAAAGTAAGCTTTACTTTAAAATCATTGTCAGGAGGAGGAGGTAGAGGAACGACAGCTCAGGTGTATCAGTTGATTGCTAAATTACATCAATTAGCCTAATGGTGTCACCAGCCTAAACATTGGTGATTTCTAACCGACCTAATCCTTTTAAAGGAAAACGTGGGAAAACAGGACATTTTCTAAGGAGTTGGAAACATGCATAATGAAACTGGAGACAACAAGACGCTTATTTGCTTTCTTTCTGAAAAGACTGATGTCAGACTCATATCTCTTTGTAAAGCACAGAGCTGCAGTCAGGGCGTATTAAGTCTAGCTAGCATAAAGACTGGATAAAGAGGGAAACAGCCAAGAAATAGTTTCAGCTTCTAACTCCCCCTAAAACCACAATTTGTACATTTACATTCCTGTATATGTACAGATTAAACAAATAAAATACATGTTAATTAGTATTGTTGTATCTGGTACTTTTTATGGCTAGCCTCCAGTCTTTATGCTAAGCTAGGCTAACTACACCAGCTCCGAACTCAACGCACAGATTGATATCAAGCTTCTCTTCTCACTCTCGGAAGAAAAGCAAACAAGCACAGTTCCCAAAATGTTCAACTATTTCTTTAAAGTAGTCATTAGTAGCTATAAGCCTTTCCTGAACAGTGGTCTGAAAGCTTCCAGCATGCTACAATTGTTAGTTGTTCATATGTGTTGGTCTATCTTACAAATCACCAATGTGTAGGCCTGTGACACTATTATGTTACTAAACAATGAGCAGGCACACATGATATGTGTTAGTTGTTCCTAACAGTTCCACCTCCTCTTGAGGATGGTGTTAAAGCAAAAGCTTGAAAGAAAACCTGCAAATCTTAGCATCACATGCCGACAAATACTTGATCGTCCAATGTGAAACATGCAGTATATAAAACACTCAACACTCAATGCTCAAATATGTTATTTTTATATGTTATCTTTGTGTATATTTATTTAGTTACACCCATGTGGTTACTATATAATTATTCCAAGTTACCCATAGTGTCTGTTCAAATAAATAAGAGACATAAGTTCTTATGTCTCGCCCATATTGCATCTGTAGAATAATGCAGGAGGCACATTTATAGCTGCATAGCAGCAGCTAAAATCCCAGCTCAATAACAAAAGTTCTTTAACACATTAAATATTCACTACTCGCTGCACACAACTGGCTTATCCAATAAGTTTTCAGAGCACTAAACCAATTCATCAACCGCATCAAGTCCTTCTTGGCTGAAAAACACTACATCATCACCCACTCTTGAGCATAGCCCTGAGCTATTGAGCAGTGTGAATTCAGCCTGTGTTCATGGTCTGATCGATGTTTTCTCTGGATAGTTTCCCCTGTGTAAACAATACAGTAAGTTGTTTGACTCTGCAGATGGACTCTTATTCATCACCTCTAAAGTGAGACTGTGGGAGATCAGCAGGTGGGAGCTCAGTGAATACACGCAGAGAGCAATTCAAAGCAAAGCAAGGCCAAAAATGGCATCCTTAATCTTAAACTATTTTATAGAGTTAGGGAAAAAAAACAAATCTTTCCAAATACACATGAGGTATCTGCAAAGCAGAGGCACTTTAAGGTCAGTATATAGAGCATGCACTGGATGTTGCACATGTTGATGGTGAATTTATACAGTGAAACAAGTAAGAGGCCCACAGCCAACAGAGAGTAAGAAGGCCAGTTTGGTCTGTTAGTACTGAAGATGAGACACATGAGAGAAAACAGAGGTCAGAGGGCATGAGACGGATGGAAAAAGACAAAGATCAATACTGTCAGACAGCAATCAACATAAAAAATAATTATTTTTAAAAAGTTCAAAAGATGTGACAAGCACATACAGGGGGTTAAAAAGATAAAAACATGGCTATAATTGTAAAATTAAAGGGTGAGAATGGCTACACTGCTGCAGTAGCAATTTTCTTATTTTTGCACTCATTCTCTTTCATTGTCTGTCTGACGAGAACACAGTGTTTTGTCCTCCACTTTGAAACATTTGACATTAGCAGATCTGAACAGCTTTGTATCAGATTTGCAAATGCAAACCTTCAGCAGCAGTTTAAGTGTTATGAATCATTTTCCCACATTCATGGTCAGTGTTAAATACCTTGAAACTGTATATACCCTTGTAGGAGAGTTATAAGACAATTCATTGTAAAGATGACAAATAATTTATATAAAATTAACTAATACCTAAATATATACATTAATTATGTATATAGGATGTAGGCATGCAGGTGATAGCCAATTAAAGCTACTGTTATATCCCCAAGTACACTGTAGCATTAATAATAACAAACTTTTCCTACAGAAAACACCCAAAGTAAAGTCAAGTTTATTTATATAGCACATTTCATACGACAGGCGTAGACTCATTGTGCTTCAAAATAAAAGCAAAAATAGACAAAGATCATATATGGCAAAACATATAAGATAAGAAAGTATTACAATAAAAGGGGGATAGGATGAGAAGGCATTATTATTATTATTATTATTATTAAAAAGGGAATAATAATAATACTGATTCTAAAATAAAGGTTTTACCCGTTAACCACACACTTTAAACCTAACTAAAAGCTTGCGAAAAAGAAATGTTTTTAGTCTGCTTTTAAAAGAAGACGCTGTTGTAGTAGACCTTGGTTCATGTGGTAGAGAAAGTGCACTGTTAATGATACAGAGTAGGCAAATGGGGGGAAAAAATCTTAGTTTTACTTTCTTTTTGTAACCTGTATAAAATGATTTACATTTGTTACATATTTAGTTTCTAATTCCTCTTTTTATTGTTCAAGTAGTTATCAGTTGATGAAAAGCTTTATAACAATTTGCATATGTGTGTAACAAGATCACCTTGAATACCAAGTTAAACTGTTGCTGCTGTTTTCCGTTCACAGAGTTGATACAAAAATGTTCGGAGCCGTCAAATGTTTCAAAGCTGAGGACAAAACATCCAGTTCAAGTCATCAAGATTTACAATTTGATATATTTATTGATGGATAGATACATATTCACTCAAGTCGTTTACTTTTAACAATCCAACCATTTATTGAACAATTAATTCTCAATCAGTGAACTGTTTTCAACAACGTGTTCTCCAAAGTTCTTCTGGCTCATAAGTATTAAACGGAAATCTGAAAAAAATCTTTCAAGAAATACCAGCAACTAATCAAGTGATTTTCTTTGCTGTTTTGTCCTCTCCTGAACAGGTCGTATCTGTGTGACGTGTTGAAATTGCAGAGGAGTTTTGTGAGTGAAAATGGCGCCCGTCGTCGGTGGTCCTCAAGGCTACACACCACCTGAGGGTGGCTGGGGATGGATGGTGGTAGCTGGGGCCTTCATCTCTATTGGCTTCTCCTATGCGTTCCCCAAGTCCATCACTGTCTTCTTTAAAGAGATTGAGGTGATCTTCAATGTGACCAGCAGCCAGGTGTCCTGGATCTCTTCCATCATGTTAGCAGTCACGTACGGCGGAGGTGAGCTACGACCCAAAATACAACCTGCCAAGCATGGGTTTGTTAACACTTGACATTTAGCACGTAATGAAGATTTATAGATTGAATCAATTTCTGGCTCTTAGCACAACTGTAAAAGATTTATTCCTGGAGTGTTCAGTTAAAAGCCAATCCATTACTTTTTGATCAAATACAGACTTGCATTGTAGCCTTTCAGCCTCAGTTTGGCCACAAAGAGGCCACAGTTTCTCAGGATTATGGTGCGGCTTAAATCAAACATTTCATACTGAGATAAAACAATACTGTAACTCCTCTATTGAAGTGTTGTTTATGAAAGTGCAACATTATCTGTCTCTGAAGCACATGACTGGGTTTTAGCTTGTATACCCGTGTATTGTTTTCCCGTGTGCTTTGAGAGTGGAAGACCACCAGAGGTTTGGCTGTGTTCCTACACTGATGAGATGAATGAGACGCTGGGTGATGTCACACAGGTCTGGAAAGTCAGGTGATGATGAGGCTCTATTCATGTGCGTGATATTCAACACGGAGAGAACATAGTTCAAAGGAGCTCTCCTCGTCCCCCAAGACCGTCTGCTCTGAAATCAAAACACTGCACTTTACTCCACCGTGTGATAAACTGGAAAAATGATGACTTAGGCATCTTTTTTTAATCTCAGGGAAGTTTCAGGAAAGTTGCTTTGTGGTGCCAAACTGATGTGAAGTGGAAAATATTACACCATATAAAACTACTTTGTATCAAATTTTCTATTCTGGCCTGAGTCTAAAATATATTTGCAAGATCTGCAAGCAATAAAATAAAAGACATAGTATTTTTTTTGCTAGGCTAGCATCGCATCCATTGCATTCCATGCATAGTGTTGAACATATTACATCTAAACTTATCTTTACTTTATATTCAATTTTTACTACACAACCTCTGTAAAAGCAAGTCAGCAGTATTACATTCTCCAAGTTAAGCCGTGTCCATAAAGGAACCAAGGCTGCTTGTGGTCCAGCAACACATTCTCGGCAGTGATTAAAGGTTACTGAGAGAACATCTGACATCTGTTAAATTGTCTTTCACCTTACAGTGTGTTATTTAATATTTGTTATCAGTAGCAGCACCTAAAGGCTCTAAGCTTGTGTGGGTTCACCACCTTTTTCATGGCTGTAAAAGTGAGATACGCAATCGACAAGTCATGAGCCACAGTGGACTCAATATGCACGTTCAGGTGTAACATTGTAAATTAACGTAAATGTTTTAGATGTAAATATACACCGATGAAAGCAAGCTATGCCTGGTAATTGGAAGTAAGTGAGGAAATGTTTGTCAGTGCTGTGAGTAGATGACAGCTGAGTCTGTTATGTGTTTAACAGTCTGAGCACATCAGCAGGAGAAGTTCATTAACAGCCTACTGTTGTGTACCTCTGTACTCCTTCAATTTTTGATTCATTACATTCATAATATTCTACATTGGTTCGTCTCCAACGTTTTTATCCGAAGCAAGCAACTCTCCTTGCAAGGTGGAAGGAAAGAACTCATTGCTAGTGTGGAGACTGCCTGCATTACAATTTAAAAACCCTTTGTCTTGCACCGTGCTGGCAAATGAGTCTGGACAACCTCTAAACAAAAACTGTCAGTTTCTATTTAGGTTCATTGGGTAGAGCAGGGATTTGGCAGGAAGGCAGAAGTGTCTTCCATGTGGGTCCTCATACTCATTTGGGCTGGTTGTTATAAGCCGTAGATAGAGATGGTGTTTTGTGACCCAAACCCTCCGTGCATTTTAGTAATTTGTTTACAAGTCATAGTGATTTTCTTGAGTTGATGTTGAATCCGAGGTGCATGCATATTAATAAGTTGATTTACTGTTACCTCATTCTATCACTCTTTCTTTGGAAGTAGTGTACCAGGTGCCAAAATTACAAAGAAAATGTACTTAAGAAGATTTCAGTTGTTATTTTAACCCCATACACACACACACAAGTCCCTTTAACCTCCCCCCCCCAAACACACACACTTACACACCCACCCACTTGTCTGAACTGAGGTACTTCCAATAATCATTTCAAATGTGTTTAGAGTCCATTTAAGAAGAATCCACAAACTAATTATTCCTCTGTCAATTTTTATGAATCCCTGAACCAAATAAATGCTTATTTCATTACAGCTTTCATGGTTTTTCTGACAGATCGCATTATTAATGGCATGAGAACACATCTACTGCAGTGCAGCACTGACAAAAAATGATTGCAGAAGTTGTTTGAATTTGCTGAGCCACAGCTGTGGCACTGGAGCTCTCTGGTGGTTAAATATAGAACTGTGCATTGATGATTGGATAGAAATCACCATCTTCCAGCTTCTAATATATGTGTTTGTGCATTATCTTTTGCTCTTCAGGTCCTATCAGCAGCATCCTGGTTAATAAATATGGGTGTCGTCCTGTTATGATTGTGGGAGGATGCCTGTCTGGATTGGGCCTTATTGCTGCCTCTTTCTGCAAATCTGTTGAAGGACTGTACTTTTGTATTGGTGTGGTGGGAGGTACCTAATTTTAACTTTCTATATTTTTAAGTTTGGTCATGAGTCACATATGTTTTACTGCGCACTATTGCCATCTAGTGTTCTTCAAAAATAATAACACCTAGAAATACTTTGAATCTCCAAACACTATTTAATGCTTTTTCAACTCATATATTTATAGACATCAAATCCACTTACATATTTATTTAATTTTATTCTTTTAGGTTTGGGATTGGCCTTCAACCTGAACCCTGCCCTCACTATGATTGGAAAGTACTTCTACAATAAGCGGCCTATTGCCAATGGAATTGCCATGGCTGGCAGCCCTGTCGTTCTCTCCACCATGGCTCCTATAAACACCTGGCTCTTTGACCGGTTTGGCTGGAGAGGAAGCTTCCTGATCCTGGGTGGCCTGCTCTTCAATTGCTGTGTTGCTGGCTCCCTCATGCGGCCTATAGGACCAAAACCCAAACCCGCAGAGAAGACCACAGAGAGGAGGACTGTAGTGCAGATCATTAACAGCTTCATCGACCTCTCTTTGTTCAAGCACCGTGGCTTTTTGCTCTATATTATGGGCAATATTGTCATGTTTTTCGGTCTCTTTGCACCACTGGTGTTCCTCAGTAATTATGCAAAGAGTAAAGACATCCCTAAAGAGAAGGCAGCTTTCTTACTGTCTGTGCTGGCTTTTGTTGACATGGTTGCCCGTCCCTCAATGGGCATTGTGGCTAACACCAAGTGGGTCCGGCCCAGAATACAGTACTTCTTTGCTGCCTCTGTGCTGTACAACGGTGTTTGCCACGTTCTTGCACCAATATCAGTAGACTACAAAGGCTTTGTGATTTATGCTATCTTCTTTGGGTTTGCTTTTGGCTGGCTAAGCTCAGTGCTGTTTGAGACCTTGATGGACCTGGTGGGAGCTCAGCGCTTCTCCAGTGCTGTTGGGCTGGTCACTATTGTGGAGTGTGGTCCTGTATTGCTTGGGCCCCCTTTGCTTGGTGAGTACATCACCCACTATGTGAACTTTTCAAGCTCACTGTCACCAATTATAATTTATCTCTGTGTAGTTTACCACAGCTTAATGCTGACAGTGACTACAAAGTATGCAACGTGACTCTTTTGTCTTCACAGGGAAGTTCAAAGACATCTATCATGATTACAAGTACACGTACCAGGGCTGTGGGATCCTCCTCATCGTCTCCAGTGTCTTCCTGTTTGCAGGGATGGGACTCAACTATCGACTGCTGGCCAAAGAGAAAAAAGAGGAGGAGAGGAGGGCCAAGGTGGGAGGTAGAGAACAAAAGTCCAACAGGGTCAATGCTGCCAAGGAGGTGGCAGAGGCAAGGAACACAGAAGACACTGTCTAATATTCTGTACCATGTTAAATTACAGTTTTGTTCAATTTAATCTTGTCTGTGAGGTGCGTATATGTGAAAAATAGATGCTTGAGTGAAAAAGACAGCGGATAAACATTCTGTTTTATAATGAATTGTTTCTGAAGACCACCACAGAAATCATAGCCTTGTAACCTCACTTGCAATTCAATGTAAAATATTTACACGCCTATTAAAGCCCTTTAAACTCTAATGAACAATCGACATACAATACCTCTAATAGTCTGATAGGGACTATTATATGCGTTTGGTAGACTATTCAAGTTGGCTTAGCCTTTTATCATAAATCAGACATATTTTATTTTATTGATCCCCGGGGCTAAATTGGTCACTATGTC
Source organism: Macquaria ambigua (assembly GCA_008360985.2). Taxonomy (NCBI): domain Eukaryota; kingdom Metazoa; phylum Chordata; class Actinopteri; order Centrarchiformes; family Percichthyidae; genus Macquaria; species Macquaria ambigua. The sequence goes on along the minus strand of VMKM01002721.1, from coordinate 31,556 downwards.
ACTTATATTGTTATATTATGGTATTTTTAAATCTCAGATGGTATCATTATAACCTTTCTATAACTTTTTCTGAAGCACACCATTTATAGTATTTTAACCTTCTAAAATGTACCATCAGATAATTATAATATTTTTTCAATAGGAAACATGTGAAGTGCAGTGCTCTATTTTTTAAAAGCGACTGCAAACATTCTATGTGAAAGTGCATAATTATAGTATTCACCTCACTTTGCTTACCACAACATCTCTGAAAACACATTTATAAAGACCTTTTCCTGTTTACAAGGACTGTGCAGTTTTGGAAGGTTTGAAAACATCCTTGGTGCCACTTTCACTTTGTATATTCCACGAATATATTCATACTAATTCTCGATTTCTCTTTTAAACATTTGCTGGTCCATTTTTGATGATGGATGATGGAAAATATCAATAACTCTGAGTGCATTAAACCTTGTTGCATAGCTTTGTGTATTCACGATAGAAAAATGTGCCATTGGCTGCAAGCCACTATATATGAAACACATGTCAGAAAACAAAATAAACTGTCATTTGACAAGAACACAAAAGTCCACTGTATTCTATGTTTTTCATAAATCTGAGATCAGATAAATGTTAGTTCTTTAGTGATGCACTAACTCTTTCTAACTGTATTTTTCTCAGAAACTACACCAGTGTATTGTTCATTATCCTTTATTAAGCAGACTGGATGGAGGATGTGCATTATTAGATTTACTGTAAAGTCATTTGTGACACTTGTTGTATTGTAAGACAAATGCCTCCACAGCATTAACTCATTTTATTAAATTATGCTCTAGCCATCTTATAACAAACACAGTAAAAAAAAAAAAAAAAAGAAGAATAACAGGCCTCCTCACACAATACAAATTAGCCTTAATAGAATATTGACGAGACAATAATAACCTCTGACATTATTTTTTCCTGGTTGGACATTGTAATGTTAACATGTGCAAAAGTGATTATGTATTGTTGATCGTTTCAAAGATAAAAATCAGTGCCATACTGCACTTCTCATTAAACGGAATGACAGAATAGTCCTATGAGTGCATCTCTTGCCTAATAAGAACTAGTAATTATATAACAAAGATGGGAAGACACACCTTCATATATTCTACTTTTAAACACAATGTATGCCAATATTAGTTGTTACTATGATGAGTAATGCTTTTAGAGAAGGGTAATCGTACTGTATAGTAGTATCTTGCTTTGGACATGCCTGAAGTGCTGTGAAAAGACCTGAGCATTGGTCAAAATATTCCACCTGCAAACTAAGCCTTCAAAATTAAATCTGAAGCAATGTTCTGTACAAAACTGCATGTTCAGTCATGCTGTTTTGAAATTTTCATGATTTTTTTCAAAAATTAGATCTGTACTGAATTACTGAGACGCGGAGATGATTGCACATGTTTTAATTTCATTTTGCCTTGAATAATGCATGTGCCCTAACCACAAAGGAGGTAGAACCAAGGCCCAATGTGTTTAATGAGATCAGTTAATGACTTGGGAACATCTTCTTCTTTTTTTATTTTTTTTTAGAATTTACTTAAGGCTAGTGGAGGAAGAAGTACTCAGATCCTTCAATAAAAGTAGCAATACAACAGTGTAGAAATACTCTGTTGCAAGAGTCATACATTCAAAATATTAAGTAAAAGTACAAAAGTATTAGAATCAAAATAAAGTAGTCTGCCAAAAGTAAAAATCATTATGCATAATGGCCCATTTCAGGAGAATATATAGTATGTAATTGAATTGTAATTATTGATGCAGTTATGTGTAAGCATCACTTTAATTATGCTTATAGACTGAAGTATGCTCCTGTTGTCCGATAATGGATGCACTCTTCCTGGTGGCCTTTACACAAAGTTTGAAATAAACCGTTAACGTCACGTTACATAGAACAGAAGAATTGTTGCTCGCGCCCGTTTACGGTCGTCAGATTAAAACCGTTTACAGTTAGTTTTGACCTGGTTATAGTAAATGCTAACATTACCAACCATAGGTAAGTAACTATCCGGCTGTTGCTTGCCAAAATAACGTCGTGACAAGGTTACATGCTTTTGCCTGGTAGATATTTTGTTTTTGTTTCGTAGGCATTACTGACGTTAGGTTAGCTAACTAGCTAAGTAAGCTAACGTCAAGTGTCACCGGTTAACTTGATAGCTAAACTGAATTGGTATTAGCAAGCTAATTAGCCAACGGCTAAGGTAACGTCAGGTCATTTGGGTGTAATTAAATAATGTGAAGGTTGTCTGACATTATCTCTCATACTCTATTCCGAAATGTTTCCCTCTTGATAAGTCTAATTGTGCCATTAACAGTTAATGCTCAGTAAACTGTACTTTACGTTATCTATGTGTTAATTTCAGGATGGAGAGAGACCGTGGTTTTAACTTCAAACTGCTGGTACCTCCCAGGGTGAATAACGGACAGGTGTCTGCTGTTCGACCTCAGGAAATAGCTGATAATTGTGGTGATTTCATGAATACATTGCAGCAAGTAAGTTAAATTAGCCAATAGTTAACCAACAGTAAATATTAATGAATACAGTTAAGGCAAAACACTTTGATGCTAGCTCAGCACTGACACTGGCCTACAGTACAATAATTAGCCAACGTTTTGCCAGCAAACATACACTATGCACACTTGTGGGCATTGTTTTCCTTGCTGTAAGCTGAACGCATTAAAGAATGGAGGCAGCTGTAGTCTAAGAGGCAGTAATCATTAATACAAACGATGACTAAGCATGATTGCTGTTTTCCCCTAGGGTTACAGTAAATGTTTTGACAAAGAGCAGAGCATGCCTTTCCCCAATACAAGCATGGTAGCACCAACTAAACCAACCATACAAGGTATTTTCTATTCAACAACACTGGCTATATAATTTCAGCACAAAAAGCTGGCAAGTATCATGAGTTTTATAATAAACTAATTATTGTCTCTCCTCTAAAGACTTTCCCAAGATGAAAGTCGTGCCACCAATGGAAAAAGATGAGGTAATATTTTCATTGTACAAAAACATGAAGCATGAATAGTATAGACTTGGCCTTTGCAACGTGTTTATTGTAAAGCATGTCAGTTTACTTCCCATCATTGTGAATATTCCCCAGAATAATTGCAATCCTGGACAGCTTTATTCCAAACTGTTTGATGAAGTTGAGAAAATTAAGTGTTGGAAGGTCAAAGTTGACTCTGACACCGTGCAAAAGGAAAGGAGACTCCAAGAAAACAAAAGAACAATTGAAACTCAGCGCAAAGCCATTCAAGAACTGCAGGTGTGTGTCTCAATGACAAGTTATCTGTTTTTTTCTCTCTCTCTCTCTAACCACAAACATATAGAATTCTTTTTTTATTAAAGGATTATTGATAATAGAGGAACAGCATACTCTACAACCCTTTGATATCTATAGCGGTATCTATCTTGTGTGTTCTGTCTTTACAGTTTGGAAATGAAAGTCTCAGCATAAAGCTGGAGGAACAGATCAGTGAAAATGAGGATTTGAGGAACAAGTATGGGCTTTGTTTGAAAAATTCTCTGAGACACATTAGACATGCTCTGTAAAAGCCAGATAAACATGACAATCAGATTGTTAAGTATAAATGTTTTGTCTATATAAAATGTTTTGTTTATATCAAATTCTAAATACAGAAACAACGGAACAAGGAACTTGTGTAATATACTCAAAGATACTTTTCAGAGGTCAGCTGAGAAAATGCATTTATGTAAGTAAAAAGCCCAAATACGTGTCTTAATCGGCCATATTATTAAGGTGTAGAAAATAACGACACATTGCTGCATATTTTATAAACAATGTTTACATTTTGTAGTTGAATCCGAAAGAGAAGAAACACATCACCTCTTTATGGAAAACAGTGAGAGTATTCAGGTAAAACACCACCAAATCTATATCATAATAAAGTATTTTGTTATTAGTAATAATGTGTTGGATAGGAGTTAGTAAAACAGTAGGACATTTGTTTGATGGTCAGTTTACAAGTAACTTTTATTCTGTAGAAACTGATTGCAGCATTCGAAAGCCTTCGTATTCGAGCAGAAGCTGATCAACACGAGATGCAGAAAGGTTTTTGTTTTCTTGTGTATGACTATTAAGCTTTTCACTACAGTAACACCAAAGCTACTGTAACTCCAAATCTTCAGACATTTTAATCAGTCAGAATAACTTATCTTAAATGACATTATTGACAGTTAAACAAGCAAGAGAATTAACCATTAAATCTTTTTCAAGTCAAAGAGGGCTTGCTGCAATTTGAAGATCTAAAAGAGAATTATCAGCGGGAATATAACATGAAAGAGAAAGAGGTTAGTAAAATAAAACTCCCTTCTGATCACTTTATTCTGGAACTAAATGTAACCACAAGTTTCGAAACAAACTGCTTCAGGATTGACACTGTATTTACAGGTTGCAGTTCTTCAAACAAAACTCACTGATAAGGAAAATGAACTACAAAAAATCCTACTTGACTTCCATGAAACCCAGAAGCACTTCAAACATCTTCAAGAAGCAACAAGTAAGATCATGATTAGATTTCAAGAGAAGGTGCTCATAGCTGTATATTTTTAGATTCAAACTTTTGCAGAAAAGTTCTGATGAACTTTGTTTTGTTAACATTGTTTTGTCATTTGTTTTTGTCAAACAGCATTCAGTGTTCAGTAAATATTCCCAATGCAAATGTTCAATGACCAATTAAGTTTAATTGAAATATAATCAAGTTACAGTGAATTCTCATCGGGTAAGCAATATGATTTAATTAAGTTAACAGTGTGAGCCCATGACTCAGTTCTCTAGGTTTTATTAAGTGGAAAAAATAGGCCTTACCATAAAACTATACAATATTCTTTTGTTTTTTTTTTCAAATGATCAAAGTTCAGTCAGCAGTATTAGTATGCTTTGTACTTTTAAGGAAAACTAGTAGAGGATACCAAAGATGATATCATTAAATATTTACCAACTTTACAGATGAACAATATGAACTTCTCAAAAGCTCAAAAGCTGAACAGGAATCTCTTCTTCAAAAACTGCACACTGCAGAGCAGCGCTATAAAGAAACTGAGGTGAGTGTGTTGAGATTCTTGTCATTTCCAGTGAAACTGGGCCCTGTTGTGTTCTGTCTGCTTTGATTAAAATGTTTCTTTCCCTCAGAAAAATCGTGAAGCTATTGCTGCAATGCTGAACCAAAGTAAAGAAGAATATACACAGATGATTCAAAGCAAAGACTTAAACTTGCAGGAGCTCAGCAGAGTTAAAAATCAGCAAGCAGAGAAGCTGGAGCAGATTCAGACAACCATTCAGGAGCTTGAGAATTCACTAACCTTAGAGATACAGAGGTATAATTAACTCCTGAAAATTCATAGCATTTTTCTGACATTTTTTTTATTATGTTCCTTTTATGACTCATTTTCAGGGCCAAGGAACTTGAGGATAAACTCATGGCAAACAACAAGGAACTTGAAAGGAGAAACACAGTTTTAGGTAAGCATCACTGAGTGAAATATGTAGAAATTTTTATTTAATGCTCCGTCAAGCTGAAAAAAAATGTTTTACTCAACAGGAGAGGCCGTGGAGCAAAGTGCAAAGAAAGATGGGCAGATCAAAATCCTTGAAGATGAACTGGTAAGGTGTATTTTGATTTTCTTGAAGAGTGTATTTTTTGTTTCTCGTCCAAACACTCCAGAAGATGACTTGAAGACATTCACAGTATGCCATTGTTGTTCTTAGGTCAAAAAGTCAAAATCCATTGAGTCCATGAAAGGTAACATTGACATCACTGAAGTCAGAGTGGAGGAACTCACAGCTGAGCTTTCAAGGAAAACCGAAGAAGCCCAGCTATTTAAGGTCATAAAATTGATACTTCATCTCAGAGGGAAACATGATGCTTATTCCATAGTCTAATACAGATACCTAAAAATGTATGCCATAGATGACATGTTTTATTGATACAGAATGAAGCGGAGATAATCTTTGCCGAAAATGATCTACTGAAGCAGGCTTGTGAAGATGCTGTAAAGGCACAAGAGGATTTAAAGGAGAAGTCCACAGTGACAGAGGTTTTCACATGATTTTCATTTTCTTGCTGCACTCATCATCTCTTACCCACCATGGAGACCTTTTTTGGGGAAATTGTTTTTATAATGAAAAGACATTCAGCGCTTCACCGCATTATGTTTTTTTTTACACTCAGATCAAAGTGCAGGAGCTGGAGGGACAGTTGTTTACTGAAATAAAGAAAAATGAAGAACACACCTATCAGATGGAGCAACTGAGGAAAGACTTCACGCAGCATGAGTAAGTTCAGTCATTCCATATTATTAGCATATATAGTAGAATATTATATTAAACCGTTGTATTCTTAATGTCTAATGTTTGATTTATGTCATTTTTAAGAGTAAAGTACAAAGAGCTACTATCCAACTTTAATGAGCTGCAGTCTGAGAAGGCAGCCCTTCAACAGCAGTTTGAGAGTGGATCTTCTAATGTGAAAGCTATTGAGGCAAACATGAAGGTCTGAATTATCCAACCAAATGTGATAGACCATTTTCATCTGTATAGTAGCTGTTTGCATTAGGTGTTTATTTGTATTACTTACTGTATCATATGAATGACACATTTGACTGTTCAGATGAGTGAGGAAAGGGCTATGAAGCTCACAAGAGAAATTCAAAGACTGGAAGAAGTAAACCAATGTTTACGGTGAGTTTGCACTTTAGAGACCTAAAGAGGTTTGACACTGTAGGTTTCAAGATTTAGATTTGATATTTTCATTAAATAGAGAGGAAGTAAACTCCATTAAAACCAAAGTCAAAGGGGAATATCAGGAGACTCTGCAGAAGAAAACTGAAGAAAATGTAAGTATGCCATCTAAATCAATTGTCAATAAAAACACAAGATGCCTGTTGTTCTGAAAGTGTTAAATTATGATTTCTTTGTGTATAGTGTGAACATCTGCAGGAGAAATTTACAGAAAAAGAAGAAAAGATTAAAGCTGTGGAAACAAAGGTGATTGAAAAACGATTTTTAAAAAATGAAAATGCCGTTACTATTGTTGACCATTTTCTGGGACTTACAAGAAATTGTTGTTTTTTAGCTGTGCAATCTAAGGAAAAAATTTGAAATTAAACTTAAAGCCCAGGAGGAATACCAGAAAGAGGTTTGTGATGACTATGAAACTGTAGATATACAATACTTCCAATGGCTTTGTTATTTATTCAGATAACATTTCACTTGTATATTTTCAGAATAAAAAGCTTAAGAAACAAATAGCAAAGGAGATTGTGAAATCCAGTCAACTTGAAACTGTGGTATGGTGATTTTTTTTTTTTTTTCCAGATCTTAATGTTGATACAAAATAATTTAATAAGTATAACCCTGTTTAATGTAGATGGTTGTTTTTGTCTTAAGATCAACAGTCTTCACGAGGAGTCCCAGAGCCTTAAAAGACTGAACGAGGAAGACCATCAGAAATTGCTTAAGGATCTAGAGTCCAAATCAACCTTGGCAGCAGAGCTCGAGAATGAGGTTATTTAATTAACGTTATCTTATTTACCACATTTTTAACTATGCAGAATGAAAAATTCTGAATAAAAACACCTTGTCTCACAGGTACAAAGGTTCAGATTAACAGCAGCAGAGACCATCAAGAACAAGGAAGACACAGAACTCAAGTGTCAACAAAAGATAGCGGATATGGTCGCACTGATGGAAAAACACAAGGTAAGGTTATCATGAAGTATATGTTTTGCTATCTGAAACTGGTCATGTAAAAGATGAATGTCAGTCCAAACACATGTTGCATTGGAAGGAATTTGACTTGTTATTACTAGAGCCAGTATGACCGGATGGTTGAAGAAAAGGATGCAGAGCTTGATGAGAACAAGAAGAAAGAGATGGAGGCTGTTTCCCATAGGAAATCACTGGTATGATGCTTAAAAGTCATAAATTAACATTTATTAACATATAAAACAATTAGATAATAAATAAATGATATCCTAACCTAACATTGCCAAAACTAAATTCTTAAAATCAGGAGTTGAATCTCTCGAAGCATAAGACAGATAATGATCAGCTGAAGCAGCAGCTGAAGACAGAAGTGACAGAGAAGGTATGTCCTAGTTTGAATCAGTTTATTTTTGGTTTTTACTGAAACAGGTTGTACTTTACCTTTTGAGAGACAGTTTATTCTGTGAGAAACACTTTTCATTGCTTTTAGGAAAACCTGCAGAAGGAGTTAACCGAATTGAAGAAAGAAATGTCATCAATGAAAATCACTCAGCTGTCAGAAGCAATGAACAAGCAGGTACAAAATCTGTACATTAGCAAATAGTCTACCACTGATGACATGGTTTGTCATCACTGGTACTTAACCAAGAATTCATCTTTAAAATTCTAGTCACCTGCCTCAACCAATAAACAAGGGCGATGTTCAGAGACTCCAAAAGAGAGCTCTACAAAGAGACATGTGTTTGACTTCGCCAAGATGAGGAAAACTCCCTCCTACAGCAAAAATGATGGAAGTACTACAGTCATGAAGAAAGCTGTGAGTTTAATCTACCAAACGATTTTACCCAGATTAAGCAGATTGTCTCATTTCAGGCACATTCTTAATTGTTGAAGTGAGTTGGAAATCAAATCATCAAGTTGTCATAACTTATTTTGCATTCTTATGTAATTATTACTGGTCATTTAATTGGCATTTTCATGTTCAAGAAAGGTTCAGTAAAAATACTGTAGACATTGTGTATTAACTCACCTGTTAGTCCCATACCATCTTCCCATCAGGGATGCCAACTTATAACCTTTCAACAGTACATTATTTGCCTTTTTTTATTCAAACATACTGGCCATTATACACCTAAATTGGTTGTGGAGAAAAAAATGGAAGATGCTTTGGGGTCATGTGCATGCAAAGGCTGTATATTTCTATGTGCATTCATTATGTGTAGGAGAAGTGTCAGTCTCAGTATGCACTGTATGTCAACAGTGAATCATTATAAGCTATTAATGAATGATGCTTGGATGATTTTCCATTGCCAGGAGACAAATTTAACTGAAATAACATTGTATGTCCTCTGTGGTTAAGGTATCTAACTTCGAATCCATCAGAACATCATGTGGAACAACACCAAAGACTAAGGTAGAAAATGTAATCTATTCATAAAGTAAATGTTGACTGGCTATGATAGAGACCAGTATAACATTGGAGTTAAACTCTGACCTTCATTGAATTCTAACTGACATTGACTTTTCATCATAGGAAACTCACATTGAAGACCTGAAAACCCCAAGAAGTATTACCAACAGGGTTGGTGGAACATCAAAGATCAAAGTAATATACAGTATCATTCTGACGTTTTCCAAAATGAATAAAAATATTAATGACTTTTGCTGACATTTACTCTTTCCCTTACAGTCCTACAGAATAAGGACACCCCCTTCTGCTGAAAAGGCAGCACGCTGGGGGAAGAGCACCATAAAGTTTGACCCCAAGTCTGACAGCTCTGATCAAAATGATCTCTTGGTGAGTGGTATTATTATTGGTTGATGGTTTATTTGTCAGAAGTATAGAGTGTCATAAACTGTTGGTTTTGATCATCTGTGCAAAATTGCCAGAAGAGCTGATTTGGCCTTCTGTTTCTCTTCATGACAGAGCTTTGCAAGTGCACCTGCACCCAGTTTTTCTTCTCCACACAGCATCTTCAAAAAGGTAACATGACCATAGTGGTGTAATGCTATTTGAAAATTATATTTATGCATTTTATGCGTATACAAAGAAGAAATAATCCCTGGTAATTTTCATTTAAAAAATTGGACCAACATTTTTTCAGACCCAGAGCCCTGTCACTCATAAATCTCCAGGGAACTCCTTGAAGCTAGCTGCAATGAAAAGGATGAGAGATGCTGGCTGGACTGCTGTTACTGGTTGTGACAAAAAAAAGAAGACGACCAATGAGAAGATCTTTGGATAAATAGTTCTGCCACAGGTCAGATAAACAGTGATAATAACAATAGACAGGTTTAGGTGTTCATGTTCCATCTTTTTTTTAACATGCATATATAGTACTGTTAGGGATTAAATAGACAGTATTAATAAAAGAAACAGGCAAATTTATTTCTTAACATGCATAGAAAGTATTGTTATGGATCAGCTTAACAGTATTGTTAACAACAGAAAGATTTAGGTGTTCATATCCCAGCTTTTTTTTTGTTGAGTTTGTTTGGGATTTGGAGGTGGGTTTTAAATGACTGTGGAATTACCCTCTTTGCTTTTAAGTACTTTGAAAAAAAATTGTAGTTTGTTGTTTGTTGCAGCGCTGTTGTATGGAATAATTTATCTTTACTGGTGTTCACATGAAATCTCGTTCATTTGCATAAGTTTATGTTTTTGGTGTGGGAAAAGATGTAGTTATGTATTACTATCTTAATATATTTCATATATTTATGTATTCTAGTATTGACAGTGATAAAAGTAAAAGTGATGTTCAAATCGATCAGCATTGTCCTTGTTTGAATGTTCTGCCCATCGTCATTTTCCCTTCTGCCATTAACCTCTCATGAAGAATTTGAATTTCACAGGGATGAAATTTCACTCTTGACATTGCACTAATTGGCGAATGAAGAAAATTGGTTTTGTCCATGCCTGTCGAGCACCAAAGGTGATCTCAAACTGTAGGAACTCTCTCCTTACTGAAGGAATTCGAGACGGAATTGAGATTGGTCTGCCGGGCCTGTTGGTACATTGTCGTATATTGGATGGCCATCATAAAGTCCTCCAGAAATTACGAGTGTGTCATCGTCTGCCACAAATGCATCTGTTGAAAATTAAATAGGTATTTTTAACTGCTAATAACAAACAAAATAGTTTGTATTGATTGTATGATGACGGGGAACTCCTTACCTGTGTCATCAGTGTTGTTAAGAGGTTGATGCAAGTATTGGATTTTGTGTTTGCATCTATGAAACATGAACACAACCAATGCCATCGCAAACACTCCAAGTACAACGCTGAAGAGAATAGTCATGTTCTTTTCTGAAATGTTAAGTCCCACACCTAGTAACAGAGAGAAAGTAATTCACATGAGTTAAATATCAACATACAATGATCATGTAAATCATTAATAAAGCAGGAGCCTGATGCTTACCATGTGTGGTTCTGTCCATTGAATCTGAGGTTGTGTTGACAGTGTGAGATGAATTTGCAGTTGTAATTACAGTAGTATCAGGTGTACTTGTGTAACCTACTGTGGTCTGAATTGCTGGTGTTGTCAGTGCAGTAAATGTTGGAGTGTGAGTGCCAGGTGTTGTGGTCGTCAGTGATGTACTATTTGTTAGAGGAGTCATGATGGTTGTTGACTGAGAAGTCTGGAGATGACTTGTGCTCTCAGTTGTAGCTGCTGTAGTTTTGGTGAATGTTTCATTGTCCCGGGTCGTGCTGGTAAATGAAGTCGTGCTCTCAGTCAAGTTTGAGATAACAGATACATGTGCAGTAGAGTTAGATGGGGTGACTATTGTAGTCATGTGTGTCAGGTTTAAGCCAGGGCTTGTTATTGTTGGTGTGGTAGTCAAATTCCCCTTTTCTGTTTGTACCACAGCAGAAGAAAGGGCGAGAAGGTAACAAGCCAGAGTAGCAAAGATGGTATCCATGGCCATTAAGTCCTGTACTGGGAAATAAAACATTGGCTGAAAAACACTTGAACACTGTAATATCTGTTTCCCTTATCCTAGTAATATTCAGTTTCAGTTTACCTGAAGCCTGAGCCCCCGACTATGTTACGCAGTGAAAACAATCCCTTAAACATGGTGTATAACCTTTTGTAAGTAGGTCATATGCTGTGCATTTTCAAAGATCACATTAACAGATCTGCTGCAGGAAATGACTTCATACACACTAAACACGACTGTACACGCACAAAGAAAACTCTGATCTTTTGTAGTTACGTCGATGGAAACATTTCTAATCTCCCTCTCATGTGAAAGCTTGACTAAGTCCAAACCTTGATTAAGAAGTAAGTTACTTTTTCAGAACTTATTGCTTTGGCTGATTAAAAAAAAATCAGGCTCACCTTGTTTTGTTAATATCAGTGAAAACAGCAACTTAGTTCACGTCCCCTGGCAGCGAGTCTGCCTCCATGTGACGGCTGACTCTCCACTTCCTACAAACCTGGAATGGCTATTGATATGCTGGTATAGTGGCAGGTAAAAGTGGGCAGGTCAGTGCTTTGTAAACTTCCTCTATTGTATGTTGCCAGGGTGACAAAGGACACGGTTATTAACTAGACCAAAGCTCAATCTCTCTCTGTCTGCCTCTCCCTTGCTCAGTTCAAATAAATTTTACAGCCCTGAGCAGAAGAGAAACCGCATTATAACTTCATAGTAAATGTATTTTTCTTGGCTTCACCCTCCTGTATTCTCTGTCACGTTCATTTGAAGGTCGTACACTCACTGAAGTTCTCTGCGCTGAATTGTATGCTTGTGTACTGTTGTTTTCAGTCAAAACAGTTAAACTTTGTACAGAATATTTATTAACAAGTAGAATTTGCAACTAATTCGTACAGGTAGTTCATAAAGAGTGCACAATTTCCATATAAAAATAACTAGGCAATAAACAAATACTTAAAACCAAAAGACCATTGTTCCTTCAAAACAGTAATGCCATCATACATACTGTAAAATAACAATATTACAGTGTGCCTGTCTGTGTCAGCATGAAATGAAGGTGGACAACGTTCAGGTAGAGAATGTAGAGCTAACAGCCGCTATCAGGGAGAACAATTGATCAAAGGGCAATACAAGTAAAAGAGTGTTGCCACATCTCTGCTAAACAGGAAATGGTAACAACTCAATCAGTGGGGGCAAAAGATGTGGTGACCTTGTGTTATTTTAAATGCCCTTTTGTTCTGAAGCTGAAACGACTTTGACTGTGTTATACCACCTACTGTTGCGGAACATTTTCCTACTGCATAGTTATTGTTTTTTCTATTGCAACATACAATATAAATAGTCAAGCTTTGGAACTTGAAATATATCCTTTTACAGTTTTAGTTTTGCCAAGCTGTATCACTAGTTGTTCTCTTTCTTAATGTAAAACCTAAATTATTTTATATTTGAAATTTAGCAGCATGTTTAAAATACATCATAATTCATATCAACATAAAAAAGGCACATACAGTTACAATTATTTGTTTTTGCAAATCAAATGCACCACAGGGATGCAGCAGCAAAACAATTGTGGCTTGTCATTTATGTGTTTATAAAACAAAATGGCATTAAAATGTCTCCACGAAGGAACAATATACTGATATAACAGCATTACAGTTTAGTGGCTTTTTCAGCATCTTTACTCATCACGTCAAAGTCCGTGAACGCTGAGTTGTCAGCTTCCATATGAAAGTCTGTTGCAGCCTTTTTGGTGACGTCTGACACCTGCAGTGGGTTGAGAACAATAAGCAAACTATTACTAACGTGACAAAGTCTCGTGTAGTTTGGTGAGTAATATCCTTACTTTGTTACCAATTATCTAACAAAAAGGGTCGGTCTCTTACCTCTGATTTACTACAGCAGCTGAAGCAGATCAGGTCACTCTTCCTCACAAACAGATTAGAGTCAATTTTTTCCTGCTTGCATCCACCTAAAAAGAAGAGAGAAAAAAGAAGACATTCTCATAGCTGTTTTATGGTAGATGTAGGTTAAACATTTAGACCATACAAGCATTGATGTGTCTGAAGTGGGAGTAGAGGTTAGGAAATAATGTCTCACCTGTGATCATGCTCACCAGCAGGCCAGACACAATTGTGGTTAGTGTACCCAAGAGAGAGAAGTAGAGGTAGGACAGAGAGTACCAGGAGTCTGCCAGAAGTGGCCTGACACTGACACACAAAGGAAATCACTTTAGAAATCATCCTCCTGTTGTTCTACTTTTGTTACACCAACATGATTCCCACTTCTTTCTGACGACGTTCTGTATAAGTAGGGCTGCAACTAATGATTATCTTCATTATTGATTAACCTACCGGTTATTTTCTCAATTAATCGTTTGGTCTGTAAAATGTCAGAATACATTCTAAGGTGACATCTTCAAATGTTTTGTCCAACCAAAAGTCCAAAATCCAAAGATATTCAGTTTACAAATATATAAAACAGAAAAGCAGCAAATCCTCACATTTGAGATAAATAATAAAAAAATATTTTTTAAATGACCTGAACAGTTTTATCAAAATAGTTGTCGATTCATTTTCGATTGATTAATCAATTAATCAACTACTTGTTGAAGCTAAAGTATATATTTTTTTATCGGTACACATCAGGACTGTGTGTCTTTGGATCTTCTCTCTATGGAGATCCTTCACTCTTCACTGTGCGGTCAGTTGTATTTCAGAATTTATTTTGAAATGCATTTAAAGCCTATACAGAAATCTATTTCTGAAATGTAGTCCATTGTACATTGTAGCACCTTGATGACAGCAAAGTCTATTCTGAGAAGCTTTTACTTTTCTTGATGAACTGGCAAATGGAATTAAGTCTTTTTGGGCCAGTTTTTAAGCCTTAAATCATTTGTATTCATTTGCTACATTAAAATGCTAATGAGTATTCCTGTTTACTGTGATCATATCATGTGCTTGATGGACCTTTGCTTTATGTAATATGACTCACTCAGGCTGCGGGGTCAGAGTCACTGGACTTGTCCACGGGGCTGTCGTTGTGTAGTTTTGGCCCACTGTGACGTTGCAGCCTACAGTGCTGACTTCGAGAGGATTTGTCTTTTCAGCCGTTGGTGGGTATATCTGGCCTCCAATCCCCACCCACAGAGTCAACACTAGACCAGTGGCCATTCCCACAAGTCCTCCCTGCAAAGTAAATATGACTGCAGTCAAATACTTCCTGGATGTGTCACATTTGTTTTACTAGCAAGTTTTCTTTGTGTTGTGAGAGGGTGCAGTTGTGCCAGTGAATGCTCCAGTAAAAGGAAATACTCACTATTGAATTTGATGTGCGGAAAAGCATGCCTAATAGGTAAAGACCAAGAAGGGGCCCGCTTATCATGCCAAATATGGACAGAGCTGCCTGAAAATAGAAAACCATCAGGAGGCTTGTAGTTCTTAATATTCAACTCTTGGTGGTGCTGTAGAGCAATAAATGGCTGCAGGAGCGTTAGTGCATAGTGTTTGAGAGGTTTACCTGCAAAACGCTTCCCATCACTGAAGCAACTCCAGCCATCCCAATACAGAGGGCGCCAAAGAATACACCTGGGAGATGTAACAATCAACATTATTGAAATAAGAGAAAGGATCTAATCACAACTTTCAAAGTACAAATCCAAAGACAGATGAGCTACTCAAGTTTTCATACATATTTAAATGTTTTCATCCAAATTTCCAGGGTCTTGAAAAGCATTCAATTCACTTTCCTCAAAAAAGGCCTTAGAAGGTATTAAAAACTCTTAAATTTAATTTACAAAAGTCCTAAATATTTTTCTCTTGCCTGCCATAGGCAGTAGTGTTAGTTATAAAATGTTTTTTTATCCGATTGCGGGCCGAGACGACACATCTAGAAACCATAAGTGGGATTGCTGTGACAGTGGATTGTGCTGCAGGAGGCTATTCAGTCTTTTTTTGTGACATTTTAATCAGCACCATCAGACCTGTAGCAAATACTGTCACTACTGCTAGCTACAGTAGTTAATGATATCATTAGTAATTATTGTTATATGCTGCTGGGAAGTACTGAAAAAAGGTGATATACTAATAAATAATTCTAGGCCGTATCGTCCCTACTGGTTTTCCACCGTACTTTCATACTCGATTGTGAAACAGGTATTAAATTGCATTCTGTGTGGTATTACAAAGGTCTTAAAATGTCTTAAATTTAACTTTGTGAACCCTACAGAAACCCTGTTTTCTTTCTGTTTCCCTCTCAGCTCTGATTAACACCTATTAATGCACTGTAATGATCAGGAACGATGCTTACTAACCAGTGTCTATATTACATTAAGAAAACTGAATTGTCTTTGCTGCAGAATTCCTCTCACAGAAAATGAGTTCATGGAGCCACACCCTTGATCTTATCCTCCCAAAAGAAGTTCATAGAACCGACATGTTCCTGCCTGTGCAGGTTTTTCTCAGTAAATCTACCTGATCACACACTGTAGATTATTGTAGCATTAACCACTGTTTGTGCATTGTGTCCTGTGAAGTCTGCTAGTAGAAACTCTTCATAAATAGTGATTTAATTGTGTCGTTGAATAAACAATATTTTCTTTAACACATTTTGACCATGTTGTAACTCGAACAGCGGAACTATAAACACTTTTAATCACCTGTTAAGAATAACAAGATAAGATAATGGTTATCTTGGTTCTTACTGTTATCTTGTGAGCTTCAAGATGTCTAGGGGTAGTAGGAGTCATGTTGTAATGTGTAATTAATGTGGTATTTATAATCAGAATGTACCGTAAACTTGTCATACTAAATTATGAAGTGTTTTTGCACAAATTTCCAAATATGTCTTAAATGAATAAGATATGGAAATGTTTTAAAGAAAAGCATTCTTAGTAGAAGTAGTTAGTAGTTAGTCAATCTTTTCTAATGCCTGCTCATTCTTTGGCTACTGTGAAAGAATTCTTTACACAACTTACTCAGGCCCATGTTCATCCAGGTCACCTGTTTCGCTGTGAGGTTTTTGCACAATGGAAAAATAAAGTCTTCCACAGTGACAGCAACTAGGGCATTAATGCTGGAAGACACCGTGCTGAAAAATATACAACAGTAAGCTTTTAGTCACTGAACAGAACAAAAAGGCTGCATTTAAATGGCAGATTAGATTGCGGATAAGATTAGTCTCAGGTAGTATGCAGATGGTCGTTTCTTGCATTATGTATAAATAAAATGACTAGAAATGTAAATGCAACAATAACTTCAATTGGCAGTGGAGCGATGACGTGGACTTTTCTAAGGAAGCAACATAACCCAGGTATTGCCAGCTCATTCTTTCCTTACCATTGTATCTTATCTACTAGAGCATTTCCTTATCAAAAAAGCATTTTAACTTGTAAAAAAGAAAATGTTTCCTTGTTTGTCTCAGGTCTCACCTAAGGGTACCACTGTATGCAGCAGCCACAAAC
Organism: Macquaria ambigua; assembly: GCA_008360985.2. Taxonomy (NCBI): domain Eukaryota; kingdom Metazoa; phylum Chordata; class Actinopteri; order Centrarchiformes; family Percichthyidae; genus Macquaria; species Macquaria ambigua. The sequence continues at coordinate 14,411 of VMKM01002721.1, read as the reverse complement.
AAGCCAGGAATTCCAGGGTAGACTGCCAGAATATCCATCACAAGGTAGGGCAGCAGCTGATTTACACATATAAAACATTTTTACTGTTAGCGATAATGTTATATTATATTATACAAACATCATGACATCCATGTAAAGAGACAATTGTGCTTGCAGTTACCTGGTCAGCGGTGCTTACATCACCGTTTGTAAGTGGGTCACAGTTCTTGTAAATGGAGAACATGATAAGTCCAGAAAACACAGCCAGACTCACAGTTGCCCACAAGCCAACCATGTTCACATACAAAGACCTGAGAGATGAAAGAAGACTTGTCAGTGCATGAACCTTCGCTCACAGCCAGTAATATACTGTTTGAATTGCTTTGCAGGAATGCTCACATCTTGGCATGTCCCAAGGTTTTGCAGGAGATGTAGCGCTGCACCTGGGACTGGTTGATTGAATAGATAGACACCCACATCACGCTGCCACCCACTATAATAGTCCAGAAAGTGTGCCGCTTCAGAGGATCTGGGTCAAAACTGCAATAAAAGTTAACAACATGTGAATGAATACTGAAGGTAATGTTTGGGGAGATCAACCGTATGAACTTCTGATAATGTGGGATGACACTTTTGAGGCAATAAGCAGGCATCGTTGATGTTCACTTTTCTTTATTATTGTGTGCAGAACAATTTTCAGTAAAGTTTCCTTGGATACTAGAGCAATTAAGAGTCACAGGAAACAATTATAGGAAAGCTGATCTAATTTGTTTTCCAGTGGCTGCAAACTAATTGCTCTGATTCTGGAAGCCCCATCCATCTGGTATCATAATCAGTTTAAAACAAACTAACAACAAATACTATTTGACACAATTCTGCTTGTGTACTTACTCAAACGCCTCTAGTCGGCCTCCTTGCCTGGCGTCTTCCCAAATTTTCGTCAGGCCTCCCTGCAGTACAGCTCCTCTAGCTATAACAGCCACAAAACCTGCCAGCATGATCACCATCTGCACCACGTCCGTCCAGATTACAGCTTTGAGACCGCCCTGAAACAAAATCCATGTTAGAGCCAACTTTTCATTTCCAAGTACTTTTGTAAAGCCATTCCAATTTAGTGCTAGATGAGGCTAACTGTAATGTTAAAATGTGTACAATTATACATTATCATGCAGAGAGTAACTTGCATTATTAAAATTGGTCATAAAAACCATAATGAACCAGACTGCTTTTAGTTTAACAGTTTAAAAGACAAACATAGTTGAACTTGAGGATTTCAGTCTGTGTGTATACATTATACACTACTGTTTAGTATGCAGATCATTAATTCAATATCATACATAATACTTTTTGAAATGCGCAGTACCAACCAAAGTGCAGTAGATGATGCACACTGCTCCTGTAGCCACCAGCACTCCCCATAGATCGAGTCCTGTGACTGAGTAATATCAAAAAAAAGCTCCATTATGATTCATATATCAAAATAAACCTATTGAGACATAACAACATGTGACAGTTTGAATAACTTCAAGCCAAAGTCTCCATAACCTCTCTGAAATGGTGTATTTATTCATGTTTTGGAACTTGGCACTAGTGATGAATGTTTCCTTTATTTCAAACAAAAACACACGTGGTCACCTTTTCTTTTTTTTTCTTTTTTTTAGGTTTGTTTAAGATAAACACGAGAGAAAGAAGTACAGCTGTACCCTTTAACAACTCTATCAGTAGTATCTAAACTGTTATCAGGACAAAATAGATAATTATAAGGAGATTAGACAGAACGCAGTATCCGCAGGATGCAGTTGCAATTTACTAAGTTACATATAAGGAAGGCTAAAATCTAGAAAGATCTTGTCTACCCTTGTTTGTCCAGAGGTTTGTTGTCCAGAAGAGGCAGACGAGAGAATTTGTAGCAAAGGTGAAAAGTCGCAAATCAACAATAACACAGGTACCTCTGGAGGACGATAGCATCATACAAAGTACTTTTTATTTATAATTGTTGCAAGAACAGCCCATGTATAGACTTACTTTGATTTAGTGCAAGAGCTGGAGCATAGATGACCAATCCGGTGTACAGGACCTGAGAAAAGATGCGACCATTAGTTGATTAGGTAGAAACACAACAAGCATGTCAAGTCAAGTCAAGTTTATTTATAAAGCACATTTAAAAACAACAGCAGTTGACCAAAGTGCTGTACAATCAAAGTAGCAAAAACCCATAAAACACAATAAAAACATAAGTACAAAAGACAATAAAACAAAAAATTAAAAAAATTAAAAGAGCAACTCTCATACTAAATTAAAAGCCAAGGAATAAAAATGTGTTTTAAGACGAGATAAGACGAGAGAAACAGGCAATGTAGGGGCCAGCCTGACATGCAGAGGCAACTCGTTCCAAAGTTTGGGGGCTACAACTGTAAAAGCCCGATCTCCCCTGTGCTTCAACCTTGATCTTGGCACAACCAGAAGGAGTTGGTCAGCGGACCTGAGTGACCTTGATGGGACATGTGGGTGCAGAAGGTCAGAGAGATAGGTTGGAGCTAGCCCATTTAATGATTTATAGGCAAACAATAAAATCTTAGAACCCTCTCAAAATCATTAAACGATAAAAAGGGCTTGACTTTAGATAAGAGCCTCAGTTGGAAAAAGCTAGATTTGATCACAGAGTTGATCTGTCCAATTTAAAATCACTGTCCATTAGCACACCCAAATTTTTTACAGTGGGTTTAACGTATGGTTCCAGAGAACACAGGTCCATATGAGGGGCGTCACAGGCACCACTGGGTCCAGGTATCAAGACTTCAGTTTGAGTCTCATTGAAGTTTAAAAAGTTCATGGCCATCCAGGCTTTGATGTCCTTGAGACAGTCCAACAATGATTTTAAAGAATTTGAATCATTCCGTTTCAAAGGCAGGTAAATTTGAGTGTCATCTACATAACAGTGGAACGAGATGCCATATTTTCTGAGAACGGACCCTAAGGGGAGCATGTACAGAGAAAATAGGATCGGCCCAAGAATAGAACCCTGAGGGACTCCACAAGGAAGAGGTTGTGAGGAGGACACAGAGTCACCAAGGCTGACAGAAAAACTTGTCAGACAAGTAAGACCTGAACCACTCCAGAGCAATACCTTTAATGCCGACACAATGCTCAAGGCGAGAGATGAGGATACTATGGTCTACTGTGTCGAATGCAGCTGTGAGATCTAAAAGCATAAGAATGGCAGAATCCCCAGAGTCAGTAGCTAATAAAAGATCATTAAAAACTTTTAAAAGTGCAGATTCAGTGCTATGAAGGGCTTTAAAACCAGACTGGAACACCTCAAGAATGCCATGTATGTCTAAAAAAAAATTGCAATTGTATAAGTACAACTTTTTCCAAAACGTTTGAAAGAAACGGGAGTTTGGAAATTGGTCTGTAATTGGAGGAGACTGAGGTGTCCACATTGGATTTTTTGATCAGTGGTTGCACTACTGCATGTTTAAAAGTAGCTGGAACAACACCTGAGGCAAGACTGCTGTTCATAATTTTGTGGATGTTTGGTCCAACAGTTTCAAAAATGTCTTTAAAAAGTCGAGAGGGGACAACATCTGTGGGGCAAGCTGAAGGTTTCATATGACCAATAATGTCCTTTAGAAGAGACAGAGACACAGGCTCAAACTGGTTAAAGACAGCCGAGCAAGTGACAGTGACAGACGGGTCATAAGAAGGAGGTGCGATATGTTCTCTAATGTTCACAATCTTGTTAGCAAAAAAGTGGATACATTTTTCACAGGTTTCAAAGGAAACATCAAGACAAGCAGATTGGGGGGTATTGAGAACGGCGTTAATGGTGCTAAAGAGAACATAAGGACATACATAACATGTGATTCATATTAATCTTGGCATTGGTATCAACAATCAATTTTACATAAAGTCAAAAAGAAAAAGACAGCTGCTTTTTACCATGTTGCATTTACCATGTTAATTATGGATGTATGTTCCACATTTCATGGCTTTGTACTTTTGGTTTTAATTATCTAATTACAGAAAGTAACTGAATATTCCTTTTTTTTTTTTTTTTTAAATAACTGCATGTTTTAGTTACCGTCTGTACAATGTACATTGATGTCCCAATTACCCGAATGGGCCGGCTGAAGCGCCTCTCCAGGTACTAGAAATGAAAGGAAAACGTAGACAGTCAGATATCATTAAACTGATGATTTGGTTCACACACATTGATTTAGTTTATATATCCACATTTACAAAATATTAAAGGTGTTTGAAGTTATAAATAGAGAAACAAAAACAAAGAAACAATGTCCGCCCACCTTTTGGAGGAAACGCTTTTATAGCAGTTCTTTGTCTGTATTCTGATTATTTTAAACCAGCCTTACCTCATAGGCGCTGGTGATCCCCAGTCTGTAGAAAAGCGGGACAAAGATCTCGGCAGTGATGACAGACATGATGGCATATGAGAAGCCAAAGAGCCAGAATGCAGTTCCAAAGAGGTAGGCCTCAGTAGGTGTGCCAATGACTGTGATGCCAGACATGAAGCTGGCAGTGAGCGACATGGCAACCGGCACAGCTGTCATTTGCCGTCCACCCAGCAAGAACTCAGCGCTGCTGGTCTCCTTGCGTCCTCGGATGGCCTGGAACAGGCCGATGCCAGCTGCCCCCAAAATTGTTCCAGCAAACACCACATAATCCCACACAGAGAAAGTGGCCACTGGACCACCTGTACCAACCATGGTTAGTTCAGAAGGAGCTTCCTTTTACTAACACTTTTCTCTGAACTGTTGTTAAGAATGCTTAGATTCAGAAGGATTTCTGTATTATGCAATCTTGCTAACGTTTAATGTTCTTCCCTCTAAATGATCTTGAAATTGTCACATATACCAATACCAAGAGCAAAAATACACACTAAAGACAGCAAGAAAAATGCTTTTCAGTGCATTTCAGACTCTGTCAACTGACAAATATTTAAATCAGCTGCGCTCATATTAAAAGTTTCCCTTCAAACCTTCAACAAAGAGTAGAAAAGTCCAAAGAGTTCAGGGTTTTAGTCCTCTGTTGTTTTTTTGGAGTCGCTCAGAGTAATAGAAGAACAATGAGATACTTCAATTACATCTCAGGCAAGTGGCAGGAGTCCACTCTGAGGCTTTCGACAGACTGTAAAGATTGGTTAACTTTAGTTAATAATCCATCAAGAACACAGTACTGAAGTCAGCCATAATTTCAGTGTTTGTAAAAGGTGGTGATCCTGTGATGTCCCTGAGGTTGTGTTGTTCTGATGCCAAACAAGAGACACTCTGATGTCAAGATGTCTCCATTTCTTATGAAATTAAATGACATAGTGACACATCCAGGAGGGGTCTTTATACAACTCCAGGTTACTCAGTAGTTATTGGTTATGTGAGGAATTTCAGGAGACAGGGCAGGTTAAATCATTAAGGTTAGGTCACTACTCCTGCTGTCGCATCCCTTTTTATGTGTCACGTGATCTATATCTTTGATTATCAGTCCAGTGATGCATAGAGGAGCGTGTCATTTCAAACTTTAAAAACACTTAGGAGTGGGAGGTGGAGTGGGTGGCTATGTGACAACTACAGTAAAAAAAGACTGCAGATGAGAAATAAAAAGTAGGTGTAAGCTGTTGGCAGGGACCTTAATGTCAGTACAACTAATATTAAGTGTGATTACTTGTAATATTAGTAATCTAATGAATAGAGATTTAATGGTTGATTTCATTCAAGTCACTGTTAATGAGAGAATCAGTTCCAGTAAACTCTTAGAAAGTTAATGTAAAATGGCACATACTGTTAATGGTTGTAAAGGTAAGTAAGAGCTGGGGACAAGGAATGAGCTGCTGAAATGGACATTGATCTTACACTATACTGTTTATGTTTTCATTGTATTGTAATGTTCTTTGTGAGCATTATTCCCATTCACCAATAGATGTACTCACTACTGGAGAATGGCAACGCGTCAGCCAGTTAGCCACGTGCATTGTAAAAGTTACTAGATGAGGACTTAAATTCAGTGAGAAGAACTGTGATTGAAATGAAAAAGAAGATAATTGTGAGATGGCGCAATTAATGACACAGCTCAGCAATGCCAAGAAAAACGCGTGTTTGTCTGTAGGACTCCTATTGAACTATAAATAGAGATTAAAAATAAACACAACAATGACATTAAAAACAATCACATGCTTCACAATTATGACTAATAGTCAGAGAGACTTTGACTATCCTTGACAATCATTAAAGAAAAATATAGATAAGGAAACCCCTGTAGTCTGGCAGTGTGAAAATTGTACTCACTCACTTTTTAAGTCAAGGTGCTGACTTGCCATTAGTTTGAAGTCTGTATCTGAAGAATTTGTTTAGAGATTAATGCTGCAGCAGTTCTTACTATACTTACTGTGAGAGCAGATTAGATAAACCTGTTCTGAATGTTTTCTACTCATGTTCAGTACAAGTTTGGACTGTAGACAGCTTGTGAATTGACTTGTGCACATTGCTGACTGGTGTAGATTTTTGTAACAATGCACAAAGCATCATTTGGACATGCACATTCAGAAAGTGCTCTGAAATATTTTGTACTACTGTACAAGAGTTGCTTTTTTCAGTTAGTTTTTCTTCAAATGAGAGGCAAATTAGGTTTGTTTTGGAAAATGAAGTAAAACTCGGGTTAAACTTTGAATGGCTTTTTACATAATATGCATTCTTTCAAGCAGAAACAAAGCTTTGGGGCATTTTGTGACATCTAGTGGACAATGTTTTAGTAGAGTCTTTCAGCTAGTGCAGAATCCATTGCATCGATCTCCTTGGTTACTGCATAATCTTTGTTCATGAACAAAATTATTAATTCATGTCATCCACATAATGGACTGAAAGTTCAGTTCTTCCTTTTCGTCACAGATAGAAGATAACGGCTTGTTTGGATCAAGGTGGATTATATAATGTTCGCATAAATACTGTTCAGCAGGGATGTTCAGACTCACAGCATCATCAGGCCTGCAGGGGCCCACATCTCTCGAGCAGGTGACTCACACGTGGAGAGGGGAACAAATAATATTTAAGATGCTAAACTTTTGACCCTCTCTGTTATCTGGTTGTCAATTTGTCTCTTTATCTTTCCTTCCCATGCAGGTCCCACATTAATTGGGAAAAAATAACATTGCTTAACATGGAGACTGCAGTGTTCACCTGCTGGCTCCTTTTTCTGCTGTTCAGCCCAGCTGTTCCCACGTGTTTACCCACTGACTTCACCCTGTATGTGGAGAGACCAGAGTGTGACTATTGTGTGGCGATCAACACTACCATCTGCATGGGATTTTGCTACTCAAGGGTACGTATGTTCCTTGTGGTGAAAGATCAGATTGTCATTCCTTTCTTCAGGTGGAAAAAACACAGAAAAAGAAATTATGTCAAAGTTTATACCATGCCCAATGAAAGTTCTTGATTCTTTTTAAAAAACATTTTTAATCAAAACATATTTCCATTTTATCATAACTAAACTGTTAACAGTTAAACAGTGTGAATGGAAGGTACAATCAAATCGTATGAAAGGACATATAAAATAGAAAGGACAAAAATAAATGAAATAAAATACATAAACCCAAATAAAATAAGAAAATAGAATAAAGATTGTAAGTATTTTCAATGTAGTTATAACATTTAATTGTGTATTGTTACATTTAAGAATTCATTAAATATTTCAAATCATGAAGAAAAATAGTGAAGAATAGGTAATCCTTTAGAAAAATGGCATTTCTGAATAAAAAATGTTACCATTAAAATCATAATATTTACCTTTATATTCAAAATACATTATGACATCTTTAACAGAAAATTTTAAAATGTGGTTATAATGTTGAAAAACACTCAAATCTGACCATAATTTTGCAGTATGGTTAAAATTGTAAAAGAGATTTAACAAAAAATACAGCAAACCTTAGTCAACATACAACTTTTCATGTTTTATCCCTTACTTACATAAGTACAACATGAAGCACATTTATTGAAAAGTTCACTGTTGTGTTGACGTTTGGTAAGTCCCATAAAAATGTAACTATTTTGGGCCCATTTTTTCCCCAATTTCAGTTGAAAACAAGCACCTTAAATAAAATGTCTCAAGGAATTTAAAACTTATTGTAAGTTCATTCATGTGTTTGGGTATGGTGAGCAGGACAGCAACATGAGGGATATACTCGGCCCACGCTTCCTTATCCAGAGAGGCTGTACCTATGACAAGATGGAATACCGCGCAGTCATACTGCCTGGCTGTCCCATCGACGCCAACCCTGTCTTCACCTACCCCGTGGCTCTCAGCTGCCACTGTGGTGCCTGCAGGACTGACAGCGACGAGTGTGCACACAGGGCCAGTGTGGACGGAGCTAGGTGTACCAAACCAGTCAGACGTCTCTACCCATACCCTGGTCAGAGCAACTACATGATCCCTTTCTGATTCTTCTGTTGTAATCGTTCTCAGCAGACCAACGTCATCCTTTAGCTTGTGATGAATACAGTGATATCTGCACTGTCTGTACTGTTGCCTATTGTTCTAGCCTGTTTTTATTGTGCCTTTGTTGCCCAACATGTCTGTGCTCCAGCTCTGCTTCTCAGTTTACAATGGGGGGTTGATCCTGGTGCGTATATTTGTCAGCTTCATTATTTATCCTCCTCTACACTCATGTATGTGTGACTCTCAGACTTATTATGTTTGCTGTGAAAGGGATACTCTGAATGAAACACAATTAAAGCTGAAGAAGTCTATAAATAGCTCTCGGACTAAGCTGTGCTTGACTTAATCACATCCTGTGCCGGACCAAAGCTTTCTGTTTACTACATAACAAACACAAGGCCATGACGCTCCACAATGTCACCTCAGGGTACTATATTTGCCTCATGAGTCATTCTGGAAGGCACATGATTGTTGACACTCCTCTTATTAAATGGATTATTAGTGAGGATGTTGAACCACAAAGATCAGGCACGCAGCAGAGTCACCAAACACTAAATTTACAGTGTGAGTGTGTTAACTGTTAATTTTGTTTCAGCCCAAGTAAAGTTTGTGTGTGTTATTTCCCACTGACAAAGGGAATTTAGGAAGACAGCTGGAGCTTATTAATAGCTCAGCAGTTCAGAGTGGGAGAATGTATGAGTCCATCACATGGATCTCTATGACATTGCTCTCTCATCACCTTTTTTTACGTTCTATCCCTTCTGTATATCACATCATTCTTCTGTCAGTGTCACTTTCTATATTAAAGTCTCTGTGTGGATGAAAAATTGTGTTGTTAGGCTCAGACAATTACTGTATGTAACTGATCTTTACTGGGCTTCTGCAGCTCACATAGCTTCACGCATTTTGATCAGAATAGAGTAAAATATAAAATAGAATAGAAAACTTGTGAACTAAAGGCTAGCAAAACATCTGATTTAAAGGGTTCGCACAATGGGCAAGGAGAATTGACCTCTTAAAGAGATAAACAGTCAAGCGGAGTGATCACCATTTGCTTTACTCCCCATATCAAGTTATGCCTTTGTGCCACTGATGCCTGACACAATTCATAAAATTACAAACCTTGAAGCAACCTTGAGGGGAGGTGTGTTTTGGGGGCAAAAGTGGAACGAACTAGATGAGGTTCAGTTGACTGTATGGGGGCAAAGTATGGGTGTAAAACCAGTTTGTAAAATGCCAAGTCACTATGAACTCAAGGAAGCTTGTACAACTTCTGACAAGCCCACATTGTTTAACCTTGCAAACAGTCAGCTGACAAAATGGTGGAGTATTACATCCACTCTGGGATTTGTGGTTGTGTATGTCTTTGTCTATCCATGTAAATCAAATTCTGTACCGCTTCTTTTTCTTTCACCCATATGTGTTAAACAGTTAAAATTGGGTTCATTTTATTAGAAAAAATGTTGTATTCTTGTTCACACCTTCATTGTAGTAATGAAGGTCTGAACATTCATTTTAAACTCTGCATGAATATTCAAAAAACATGTCCTGAGTACAAATATATGGTGTAGCATGGCTTTACTCATGAATCTACATAACTGGATGGTAAATTATGCTGTATACTTTACTAACAGTTGACCTGATGTGACTTTAAAAGCATCAGACTGATATGGCACAATGGTTTGAATTGCCTGGCTGAAATTCCCTGTGTGGTGGTGTTTTGAAAACCCTAATGGATAAAGCAGTGGATGAAATGGAATTTGCTTCCATCAGCGCTCCAAGAGACCCAGCTATGTGCCGCACATACCGACCGCTCTTTCATTCAGACAAACCATACAGTTTTGTTTGTGTTGTGTTTATTCAACTAGAAAAGATGTGAGAAATATTTCAGCCATGTTAGCGGCTAAGGATGGCAATGTTGATCTGTCGGTTAGTTGAAACCGGCTGAAATATCTCACCAACTGTTGGACAGATTGAGATTAAATTTAGTACAGAATCCTACAGACTCTGGTGATCCCCCAATGTTTTCCTTAGTGCCACCAGCACTTTTGATATTTAGTGACATGTCTCGACAACTATTGGATGGATTGTTGTGAAATTTGGTTCACACATTCAAAACAAATGACTTTCCCATCATCTGCAGGTATAGTTAATCTGCACTGCTAATTAGCAAATTATACTAATTTTATATTATACTAACAGGCTAAACTAAGATGTGTTAGCATTTAGTTCCCAGGATCACTGTGCCTAAATATGTTTTAAATCATGCAGCTTATATTAAGATCTTGAAGATCTTCAAAATTGTTCCAAAACCATTTACAATACAGACTGTCTGCCTAAGCCCAGGTGAATTCATGTGCCTATACCAAAGCTGCATACTTGACTTGCAGATCATATGTTCCACCCACTGTTGCACAACTTTTCTGTCAGTCATTAGCAGTAAAAGACGGGTTCCTAATGCCTTGGAATGTGTCTATACCCTTAAAACCAACATCTCAGACAAACCAGCTTCAATGCTAACAAGAGGCCTCTTGTCTTTGGCATCTGCCCAGTAATTTTCCATATCATGCAGCTAACACTTGGTATTGTGAGCTCCTGCAATTGAAACCTATTCAGTAGAATTTACCAGATGGTCTGTCTAAACCCAGGAAAATCCTTTTGAGTAATTCAATAGGCTACCTTTTGTTCCTGATTTAACCTAGACAAGAGATGGGCCATGTTTTTCTTACCACATCAATACTTCTTTTTAAAAGAAAACATTTATTTATCTAAGGTGTATTCACTGGGTATGATGTTTCTTTTCCAGCAAAACCTGCTTCTTGTACACACAGTTGCACACAGTCACACCTGTGAGTTCAGCAGGTCAGAAGTGCCTTGCTCAAGGACATGTCATGAGAGGGGTGAAACTCGTCTGCTCCCCCACCCACATTTATCCTGCTGAAGGATGGCATGAAGGAACCAGGACCAACTAGAGGTGGAAGACGTTTTTAGATACTTTACGTACGTATAAGTAGCAATAACACAATTTAAAGATACTCCATTACAAGTAAAAGTCATTTAAAATCTTACTTTAATAAAGTGTAGTATTATCAGCAAAATCCAGTTAAAAGTACCAAACTAAAATAACTCATAATTCAGGAAAATGGCCCCTATCAGAGTTATATACATATTATACACATTACATTATTTTATTATTATTATTATTACTCATGCATTCACATGTAAGCAGCATTTTAATGTTGTAACTATGTGGCAAATGGTAATTCATCTTTAACATTGTACCATATTTTATAAACTGATGATATGTTTTGTGTGTATCTTAATGTTAGTTACTTTGCACGACTAGAACCAACCTGTATGCACCTGAATAGAATATACTAGAATATAATAGAACAAAATGATGCCATCCCACTGGTGTACCAACAAGCTTACCAGAGTGATCGTAATGCCATTATGATCTTAGCCCATAGACTTACAATGAGACCAAGATCATCTTAACCTTAAGATCCTTTTCGGAAACGGTGCCCGACCCTTTCGCCTTTCAAATTTGTCTATCCGTAAGAATATTTTATCCATATTCTTTAACTTGTAAGTAACCATAGCAATTGAAAGAATTTGCTCGTCAAACAATGGTTTCTTTCACCTTACACCCTTAACCAGCATTGTAACTGTATGATTGGTTGGAGAGTTTGATTGATCGGTCTATCTTCCAATAAAGCAAGGGGAAGGTCAAATTTAGCCAATCAACTCCGAGCATGCAAGCTAGTTAAGCGATTATTGGTTGCAATTCAACGATAGACTTGGGTGAGTCCGCCCCCCCGCTCAAAACTCAATGGAAATTTCCATCGTGTCTACTCACTGCTATATTAACAGAAGAGACCGGCAAAGTAGACAGAAGCAGACAACGGCTCGAAACAATCTTCAGGAATAACTACAAAACAATCTTTTGGTAAGTAAAATGTTTTAATCTATGTTTAAACAATTTAATATGCCTTTTAAAGCCATTAAGTTATTCGCGATAGCCAGCTTGTTCGCTTTTAGGGACGGCATTGTTCTGAATGGATATCTTAGCTAACACCGCCTGCTAACCTAAGTTAGCCAGCCGGTATGTATGAAACTGAGAGTAACAGCTCTTAACCGACAAAGCTGTATAGAAATGTTTTGTGCTCATTATGTCTAACTATTTAACTCAAATTTTCTGCAATGGAAGATTCACTTGATATTTCAACGCGGAACCTTTATTTGAAATGAGGGATGTATTTGCACTTAAAGAAGGGAACGGAAGTTCTGTCTCATTGATTTGCATTGGCGCCGTCCCTTAAAACTCACTTTACAACGAAGTTAATTTAAATTCACGTCGCTGCCAGCAAGTTACTTGGAAATTCAGCTCAAACTCTCGATCAGTATCAAGAATGTATGAAAGGCGGTGATGCCCATGTATGGTGTTCCGGTATGTGACGTAGAACACGCCCACGGGTTGTACTACTCATATTACAAGTAGCGGAGCTGCTAGTGCATGACGGTCCCGTGACTCTGAGGTACCTAGATAAGCCAAAGCCTCTGCTGTGGATGGGATAAGCTCTGTTTACATAGTCTGCGAATGCTCAGAAACCTGCCCATATATTCTGTGTTAAGTAGCTCCTTCCGTTTTCTCTGTCTAGGACTCCATTCATTGATTTGACTGAAGAACTCTATCTTTACTTATTTCAAAGTCATCATGTCTCAGCAGCAGATCAGGTAAGTCTCATACAATGTCTTTTTCTCCATATAGTATAATTAGATAGATGTAATCAATTTTCAAAGTCTTTTTTTTTTTTTTTTTTTGGGTGGTTTTGCTACAGTTTCTAGACCAAATGATTCATCGAGAATTTTATTAATTGATTCTTTGATTAATCAAAGAATAGTTTTATCTTTTAATGTCAGTAACTAGTGAATAATGTCCATCACTGGTGTGGTCCAAGGTGTCCAACTGACAGTCCACAACCCAGAGATATTGAATTTACAATGCTATTTAACAGAGTAAATCAGCAAAACCTCAAAATTCAGAAGCTGTTAAGAAGAATTTTCATTTCAGCACTAATTATAGGCCTGCTTTCATTTCATTTTCACTATTTTACAGTTAAGAGATTCATTTCCACATTTTAAATGTTGGCTTTCTCTTTTATCGTCTCCTTTCAGCCTCCCAGCCAAACTCATTAATGGAGGTATTGCTGGCATTGTTGGGGTTACTTGTGTCTTCCCCATTGACTTGGCAAAGACCAGGTTGCAGAATCAGAGAGCAGGTCAGCAGGTCTACAAGAGCATGTAAGTATTTTTAGTTCCAGTTGCATGACATTCACTGCAACACTGTTTGCCAAATCTCTTGGCATTAAACCTACTGCGTCCATGTATAATCCAGTACTATTCTCGCTAATCCTACAATGACACATGCAGGGCATCAGGATGAATGTGTAGAATTAGGGACATTCCTGACTTGATGGACCATGATGACTATTCATCTTTCTCATTCTCTCTCCAATGAGGTAGTCAAAATGCCTTCGAATGCCTTCTGAAGGGTGGAAATGTACTGCTCCATTTACCCTCTCCGCATCTATGCTTCCTTAGAGCAGTCACTATTCCCTGGCTCTTATTAAACTGTCATTGTGATAAATAACTGGCCTTGATTTTTAAATTACAATAACTAACCTTCTGTGAAATATTTCAATGTTTCTTTTTTTTTTTTTAATATATTTTCCTTGTTTTCTTGTTCTGTAGGATGGACTGCCTTGTCAAGACAGTTCGATCAGAGGGGTACTTTGGAATGTACAGAGGTAAGATTTATACACATCTGAATATTAAGAAACCAGTAGGCTAGAACATGTAGGGGAGGGTAAGCTCTTTCTATGGTGAGGCTGAACATTGATTATAACTGGGTGTATACTGCTCAGGGTTCAGATACAGTGTATTTTGAGTGCATGAATTGCTTGATTTACTTAAAAAAAAAAAAA
>VMKM01002720.1:0-59671 GCA_008360985.2 Macquaria ambigua | reverse complement strand
AGAGAGAGAGAGAGAGAGAGAGAGATCAAAATCGTTTTCCTAGAGGTACCGAGGCCAGAAACACTGATACAACAAAACAGAAGGATATAGACTGTGTATGAGATCAGACACATTGTAATCTACTGATGGTTGTTATATTAGATCTGATGATGAACAGAATATTTCTAACTGGCTAACACTTTGGAGAAGGGAATACTATTAATTGTTCAGTGTATAATACAGGGTTCCTACAGCTTTTTAAGAGTAAAATTCAAGCACTTTCAAGGTACCTAAACCAGAGATTTCCAGACTCTCAAAGCCTTTATCATCACATGTAATTGTAGATGTGATGATAAAGTATAAATTCCAGGAGAAAATAACATTATTATGGTGAAAATTAAGCATTTTCCAAACTTTCAAGACTTTGTACGAACCCTGAAACTAAGTCAGCAAATTATGAGAAATGGCCATCACAGGTTTCTGGAGTCCGAAGTGAAGTCTGACAAAGGGCTTGTTTTGTCACAGAGATTCAATAAACAGATAAACAGGGGAAAGCTGCTTTTTTTCACATTTGAGAAGCTGGAACCAACAGTTGTTAAATATTTTTTAGCTTGATAATGACCTAAATGATTAATCAATTATCAAAATTAACTAATCGCTTGACTAACTGTTTCAGCACTAGAACACTGTGAGCTTGTTGGTCAATATGTTAATGTGATCAGAAGGAGTCAATTGAAAACACACTTGTACAGTGAACGTGTGTGTGTGTGTGTGTGTGTGTGTTAAATGCATTACCTCTTTTCTCCTGGGAATCGCAGTATCCTCTTGTTTCTTCAGCTGAGTGAAGGTCTGGAGCTCCGTGGCTGACTGCTCCACCTGGTGGACACCATGAGCATAACATTATTATTACAACAATACATTCATACAATACTCATTTATTATAGAAATAAAAAGGCAGGTAGTTTGTCAGTTCACTTAATTTCAGGTCAATATTTAATATTTCACAGATGCATCTTTCAGCTAATTCTTCACTGATCAGTAAGCTCAGTAACATGACAAATGAATCATGAATGTCTGGAGTGGAGAAAAATAAAGAAACTAATTTTACAGGAAACTCTCCCTTATTCCTGGCAGATTTAAAACTCTGTCCTGGTCAGTACCTGTTCCCAGAGTTCATTGTGCTGCTTCAGGAGCCCCAGGGCTCTGGACTGAAACCCTCCCAGCAGGATTTTGAGTTTCTTCTCCAGTTTAGCTGCTTTCCGGGCCTCCGCTGTCATGTGGCCACGGTTCACCTGGAGGGAGGCAGATACGGCGACCTCAGTGTTTAGACCAGAGCTCTTATGTAGCATTTCATAAAGATGTAGCTGTCAAGTCAAGTTCTATTAGCTTTCCATGTGTCTGTGTGTGTTTTCTTACGTCTAGCTTTTTCTCCAGGCTTTCAATACGGTCTTTCTTTGATGCCAGGTTAGCTCTGGTGTACCTGTTCTGAGCGGGTAGATATAAAACCTGCAGAAAGAGAGAGGCACGTGAGGATGAAGGTAGATAAAGGGACTCTATCTTTAGTGCCAAATGATTCTCTTTGATTTTGGAACAGAGGGATGCTTACCTGTCCGTAGCATTCCTCCCACACCTGGCTGTAGGCCTCCATGCTGAGATCACCGTGGCCCATTCCTGCCTTCACCACCTCCATTTCTGCTGCCAGTGCCGCCTTTGCCTGTTTATTAACACACCACACGGGTATGCAACATAATTAATAACTACTTCTTATATACTGTATATGTGCATACAGGTTATATTGCAACTACACCTCCATCACTGTCTCACTCACACACGTAACACATTTTTAGGACCAATTCAATTAAATCCATCAAACAGTTTATCAACAGAAAATTAGCTGACAACAGTTTTGAAGTGAAAACAACAACGTTACCTGCTCCATCTCGTCTGTGCTGACTGGTTTGTACGAGTGTGTGTCCAGGTATGCTATATGCGACGCGTTGTTAGACGTAGAGGTGGGGCCTCTGGTTTTGCCGCGCTGCAGCTGACTGGCTGCGTTGGCAGACGGGTGGTGCAGGCAGTCAAAGTGCAGCATGGTGATCATTTCCTGTTTGATCAACTCCTCGGCCAGCTGGAGGTCCAAGAGCTGCTCCATGGAGGCGGGGCGGAGGACGGACTCGTTTACCTGCAGAGACAGACAACAACAAGCTGATATCATCATGCTGATACAAATAAAAGCTCTAATGTTCATATTCCTCCTCCTCCTGGATTATTCCAACACAACAAACCTGAGGCTCACACATACAACGTCAGTCGAAGACAGTGTGTCTTAAGTTTCATGACAATGAATTTACAATTTTGTAAAACCTTTTAACCCTCTGATGCACAAGTGTCAAAAGTGATCTTTGCATGTAATGCATTTTTTACTCAATATTTAATGTTGTTTTTTAACACCACAAACACTTTAATTTTTGATTTAAAAGAAAGAAAAAAATAACCCGTGTGTATTCTCAATGGAATTAACATGACACATGTAAGTTTTATTGTACTTTTCACCTCAGAATATATATCATGTGCACATACATCATTCTGTAAATGTGTATATGGTTAGAAAGATGTGAGAATAGAATAGTTATGTTAAAAATCATCATTGAGATGGTTTGACGTATTGTGTTTTAGCTAACTAGCTGTTAACCTGTTGAGCTATGGTGTTTTAGCTAGTAGAGTGAGTAAGTGATTGAGAGAGAGCATTTTTTTCACTACATAGTAAGACAGAAATTAATATAATGACCTATAATAATAAAAAAACAAAAACAAAATAATTACTTGTTTCTTAAAATCCTGGGTGATGACATAAATTTGTTAAAAAGATATTATAAAGAAACATTCAACTTTGTATCAAATAATAGTGAAAATGAACATGGGTCATTTTTTACCCATGCTGTGCATTAAAAGGTTTTGAATATGTTGTGCATCAGAGGGTTAATGCCAGTTGACGTTAAGAGTAAGAACAGTTGATACAAACTATATTGGTCTGTCACAAAAACTCTTTAAAATGTTGGTATATTTAATGATCATCTGATTAACGTACATGCATTTTGGAACTTGAGTTTACTCCAAAAAATGCTAAATTAATTTTTCGCTGCCCAGGAATTTGAAAGGGGTTGATGTACACACTGAAATACACACTTGTCCTGCTAGATGCTGTCAGTGGTGTTAACATTGTCAACTTGATCAAACCCTCAGGAAGTGAGTGTGTTTGTTACCTCAGTGGGTCGGGGGAGATTCCTCTGAACAGCAGTGTGTCGCAGCTTCAGCTCCTTCTCTCGTTCTGCGTCCCGTAGAGCCTAACACACACACACACACACACACACACACACACATAAACCCAAATGTAGACCCTTGTGTGTATACCTGTAATTCAAATAAAGCTTGTCAAACAAAGGTTAATGTAATTTAGATGAGGTTATGCACTCAAGAAAATCATGTTATCCCCTAACAGAAACTCTACAGTGCTCCGGCGTTGTGTGTATTACCTGCTTGCGTGCCTCTATGTCTGCAGAGTCCTCTATGAACCCCGTCTCCGTCTCCGTTTCCTCGAGTTCTTTCTCTGCGTTTTCCGGAAGAACGATCTCAAAGTCGTTCTTGGGAACAGGAAGTGACATCAGGCCCTGCCTCAGCTGCTGCAGACTTTCCCTTTGCTGTGTGTGAGGGAAGAAAGACAGCAGTTAATTCATCGTCTTATTTCAATTATAATTAACTTTATTAGTCTCAGTTTTCTTGACATTTTATGTCACCTGTTTTAGTTGGTAACATTCAGTAAATACAACAATATATGTTTAAATTCCATATATTCAGAAGAGTGTGGGTTGTGTATCTATAGTACTTCATGTGTGTAAGGAGTGTGTATTTACCAGATGTTTAGCGTATGCAGGATCCGCCAGTTGCTCCTCACTGTTAATATTCAGTTTATCTCTCAGCGGCGTGCGAATGGGAGTCAAACCTGGGGTCACTGCCCCGCGCGGGGTCATCGCTCCTCCAGCTTGAGGGGTCATGCCCTCTTGCCCCTGACCTGCTCCAGGGGTTCTGTTGGAGATGACCATGAATGTTAACATTTACAGTTCCAGCTCGTTTAAATGCACTGTGTTGGATCAGTACGGAGGCGATGCCACTGTTACCTGAACGGTGTGCTGAGAACAGTGTTGGGTGTTTGTATCTGCTGCCGTTGAGGGGTCACTCCACTGAAGTCGCTCTCGTGCAGCGGCGTGTTGAGACCTCCCTTCAGAGGGGTGTCGATGTTGGTCAGTGCCATCAGGTTCTGGGCTTCCTGAAGATCCAGACAGACACAGCTAGTAAATATTTAACACAGGAGGTTTCTTAATATCCAAAGGTGTGTATGTAAACTGTGTATGATGAGTAGTTTTGCATTTTGCACCAACGCAGGATTAGAAGTTAAAAAAAAAAAAATCAAGCATATTTCAGACATTTAGAGACTTTTTAATGTAAGAAATCGGTTCAGAAAATAAAGAAATAATTCTAAAGATTAGTCAAAATATTCCTAAAAAGTTGCACATAAACACTTTTTAGCAAGGATTTCTGAATTTGGTTAGCGAAGCGTTGTGACAGAGACATCTTTTAAAGTAAAGTATACTGTAAATTTAGTTTTTTGCATGATGACCAACATATACACTGACACTGCTAAGTCTGTAACTAGCCTGTATGAGCTGCAATACATTTGCTCAAATTTTAACTTTTTTTCTCAGATATGTTTACTGATTTTCCAGGGCAACACTCAAAACCTTTAAGGACAAAGTTTTCCTTTATATTTATCAATAATGAAGCCATTTGGTGTCCCAAGTAGCATGCAAATTGGATCACTTTCTAGATTAATGCCTAAAATTTTATTAATTTCCTGCCCTATAATATACCAACTTTTAATTTAGATCTTATTGATCAATGACAGGTTAGCTTAGCAAAACCATCATAAACAATTTCACATAAAACAGCACTGATAAAATACAATGCAATCATGTAATCAATAAATAAAAAATACACCTGAAATGTACATTGCAAGTGCTGCTTACCTGGCTAGAAATACTTTCAGTTGAGAATCTAAAGACTTCAGTAGCCACGTCTTCAGAGTGTGTGTGTGTGTGTGTGTGTGTGTGTGTGTGTGTTTGTTACCTGCAGTATCCTGTCCTGGACAGCGGGGGTGCGAGGGGTACGTAGCCCCGTTGCCATGGTGTTGGTGACGCTGTACTCTGACAGGAGGGCCGAGGAGGCGGAGTTACCGCTTTCGCTCTCCTCGGCAGCTTGACGGGCGACCTCACTGGCGACGCCCAATTTGACGACTTCCTCCAGCTCAGCGTCACTGATCTATGAAGAACGTTCAATTAAACAGAAATAAATACAGGATCTAGTAGAAGAGGATCAATTAAAAATACTTAGAGTACGGTAAACAGGATAAGTTTGGACCAACTACACTGGTCTGAGAGATTTATCAGACATTAAAGTCGTACAGGTGTTAGTGCGCGGTGGTTACCTGTGGTGTAGGTAAAACCAGTTTGGAGCGTTTCTTGGTGAACTCAGCCACACCGCTGGTCTGCAGGATGGCAGATGGGAGGTCGCTCTCTTTCTTCTTCTTGATCTTCTGTTTATCTTTCTTTCTCTCCCTCTCCTCTTGCTCACTATGCACAAACACACACACACACACACACACAAAAAGGATTATGAATGAAGACCACGAGTTCATTGGGTGTGTGTGTGCGTTTACTGTGTATCCTAATGATGTACAATCATGCTCATTAATTGTATTTGTGTATATGAAGTTGTACAGTACTAACGTGACTGTGTTATTTAATGGTTACATCTTTACTGTACTTTTAATATTAGTATAAGCCTCTTGTGTGTGTATCCAAACTATGTGTGAATAATGTTACTGACTTGCGTAGTTCTCCGTCCAAGTGCTGCTGTCTGAGTCGTTTGAAGTTTGGCTCCAGAGGGACGTACTGCTCCATGCTGGTGTCATAGAAACCCTTAAAGTAAACAAAATTAAACAGTTAATAAAATTGCAACATTAGGCTGAGCCCAAATGCTGTGCTGGTGTTGTGGGTTCTGTTCAAATGAACGGAAACAATTGGCAGTTAAGTTAGTTACCTGTGCAGGTTTCTTTTCAAAGGGGATTTCAGCATTGTAATCCACTCCTCTCTTCTTCTTCCTCTTCTTCTGAACATCGATTCCTGCCGCTCTCAGCTCTCTGCGCTTCTGCAGAGCAGCCAACCGTCTGCAGCAGAAAGTGAAGGACATTCAATTATGTCTACAAATGTTTGTACTTGTCAGCAACTTTGTAGGATTTCCCATCCCTTATAGTTACAACACAAACATCAGGCATGAAAAAATAAGTTAAATTTCAGAGCAAAACGTTTGAAGAAATAATAACCCAGTACTTGTAAATACTGTGTGTTAGTGTGTGTATCTAACCTGGCTTCCTCCAGCTGTTTCTCTCTGGCCTTCCTCTTGGCTTTCTTGCCCTGAGTATTGGCCAGTCGAGCCCTGGCCTCTGACAGCATCTCCAGCTCATCTATAGATAGTGAGACAGACAGACACACTCTTTTGTCACATGGACACATGATGCTGTTAAGTTTAAACTGTTGTCTCCTACAGCCACAAACATGAGAGCGAACTTGGATTTGATTTATTTGAACTGATACGACCTTCCAGAGGATGACCGCAGCATGATTTGCTGCATACTACATACTTCGTAAGAGCAAATACAAACTTTAACAATCACTACTAGAAATGCAAAAGGCAACTGTGACAGCACATAAGTAGATATTCTGATGGAACAGGGTACATTCTGTCTCTTTGGTTGGATAACGCTCAAACAAAGGTTTCAGGAAAAAGTCTCTCCATCATTGTCTTAAGTGTGTTAACATACCTTCGTCCATGTCCACGGGGTCGGGTCTGGCAGGTTTAGTTTCAGGATTAGGGTCAATCTCTCCTGGTTTTAACTTCCTGGGGTCGTCTCCCACTTCTTCCTCATTGTCTCTTTGAGCTGCCTTGTCTCTAAACACACACGCATACAAGTACACATGAATTGTGAATCAATGACATTTGCAATAATCTTAACACACTTAATTGAAGTATAGCGTATAAATGTGTTTTAAATCGTATAAAATCGTACAGCAGGTATTCATAGTGCTCCAGACACTGGGCAGCAGTGCGTCCGATGATAGGAGCAATGGTCCTCCACTGAGTGGGCATCAGCTTGGCCAAATGAAGCAGCTTCTCCTCCTCTTCTCTGGACCATTCTGTTTTCTTGATACTGGGGTCCAACCACTCGTACCTGCAGACAGACACAAAGCCAAGGCACAGAACCTTTACTTAAACGGGTAATCTTATTGAGATCAAGATCTCTTCGGCAAGAGAGACTTCAGTTCAGCAGAAGAAAAAGGGACAGAGTGAAGACACACAACATAGCCAGTTACACACAAGCCCATGTGTACAAACATCAGAAACAATCACAGACATCTGTAAAAAAGTTCCAGAGTTTTAGAAAATGTTAGCAATGGAGTTGCTGTTATTGCTATCACATGTCTTTGTATCAAGACTCACCATCTAGCTTTACACTGTTTGGCAGACTTGCGGTGCAGCAGGGAAGCGATACGAGACCACTGGTTTTTCCCATATTTCATCACCGCTGCCTTGAGGATCTCATCCTGGATAAATGGGCAGATTAAGAAAATAGACAAACACAAATTCATAAGTATTATCTTGCCACATCTTTGATCCAATCACATCGATCAATCAGACTTAACGCATAAACACTGGTGATCAACAACACATACCTTCCATTATCACCATGAGACAATCCCAATGCTGTCAATCATACTACTATTCTCACTTACCGTTAGCTGACTTGCTAACACTTGCAAAGTCTTGCAGGCTGCAGTAATGCTTGCTAATGACGTAGCCATCTTTACTGACTAAATACGTTACTATTTACACAACTTCACACGAGCAGTAACGTTAACTAAACTCTTTCGACAAAGCTGACAGCAACACAAATAAACCACACTTGCTAAGCGGGCTAAATCACGTGAAGTGAGCAGCTAGCTTCATGCTAACTCAGACTCATTTAGAATTAGTGGTTAGCATCATGCTAACGCAGCTAGCCATGTAAACACGTACCTCAGTGTTGCGCCAGACGCCTCCTTTTATCATAATTCGCGGCATCTTAGCGGCTTGTTGCTCTCTCCTCCCTCAGTAAAACTGTTATAACTGATTCTCAACCAGTTACGAAGATAAGTGGCGTTCACAGTTTACACTCAAACAAAAAGCAACACAGAGAGAAACGCGAGGGAGCAACGAACGTGCACCACACCGGAAACTGGTGTCGCAGAATTCAACGGGTCCGCCGAAATGTATTGTGGGTATTATTCTACAAGTGTTGTGAGGAAATCTGTTCCCCACTTCGATTAGTGTTTCCGCTTTACCACAACCAGAGTTCAAATGTATTCCTTTCTCCAACCAGTCGTTTTCTGCGATGCTTAAACTAAACCCAACATTACCCTGATCCCAACAAGTTATCTCTCCAACGCCTACCCACAGCCTAACCCAGGCTTTAGCCCCAACCACAGAGGGTAACGGTTCAGGGGACACTATTCGAAGAGGGAACAGATTTCGACGTAACACCTGCACAAATTAAAATCTCAATCTGTGCTTTGTTTTCAAGCGTTTTAATGCAAATATTCTTCTACACCTGCAAATGTACAGACAAGAGACGGATTCTATTAAAGAATTACAAAAACTTTGCTCCCGTTTAGTGTTGACACAATTTTGAGGGGAATGAAATCAATTTAGTTGCTATTTCTATTCCTTGGTTTGGCTAATATGGTTGTTGGTGTGCAAGGAAAAATATACAGCCTTAATTATCGCAATTTTTTGTACCATTTATGTAATTCGCCTACTGTAATATTTAACAATGCTCATCAGGGCGCCTCTACCTTATTCAACCTCATTTATTAAATGCAATACCACCTTCTTGGGGTTGTAGTGTATACCTGCAGTTGCCAATACATTTGCTTAAACCTACGCAGTATTAAAAAAGACAGTTTACATAGAATATTTAGACCAAGGATGGGAAATTGTGTGCCCTGCAGTGCTGAGTCTGCAGGATTTCATTTTAACTAAAGACTCCATATATTGTCACCATCATAATGTTACAGTTCAGAGTTGCTTTTAGCCTCTAAGCCTACAGTTTCTCGGTGGGTAGATTCAAGGTGGAAGAGTGCCCCCAAACTCCCCATCTATATAACCTAAAACCCCCTTAATTGTTATATAAAAAGTGCACGAAATAAGTCATTTAAAGGAATAAAACAAGCTCTTTTTGTACTAAAATCAAGCATCGAACTGTCATTGCTGCAGCTGACGTCAAGGCCTGCTAGTTGTTGCATTAAACAAAGTGCTCTCAGTGCTACAGTCATGATGTGACCTTGGTTTTACAACCACTCATTGCTATAAGTACTTCAAGCAAGGTCCAACCACCTACTACTATATTCATACTAAATGCCTGAAAATACACCAAAAAAGCAGTCAGACATCTGGAGCGATGGTGTTTTTATTTCAACTCGGTATCTGAGGTACATATTTACTGATTTCACACAAATGATACCAGGCTACATGTATGTTCTTCACACGTTAGCACGACACGGAGAACACTTACATCAACATGACAACAGACATGCACAAACAAGGCAGAGACGGGAGTAAGCACTGGCGGCTGACTGCACCGACCAACCGTTGGCCAGAACAAAAAGAACCAACCAATCACAATGGGTCACTGACTTGACTGGGCGTAGGGGTGGAGGAGAGGACGAGGGGAGACAGAGGAGGAGGAGGAAGAACAGATGAGGAGAGGAGAGGGGCTAATACCTAAAATATTAAGACAAATCGTAACACTGAGCACCATGATAAACAATACATATTTTAAGTATTGGCAATAAATATCATTAATCTCATAAATAACATTATTATCCCTTTTCAATAACATATATCCTTAAATCTGATATGAGCTTCCCATCAAATAGTATAATTTACTTTACTGCAGTGAACACACACACACACACACTCTCACACATGCTCTCTCTCTCTCTCTCACACACACACACACACACCTTTTTATTTCCACTTTCTCTTTAAGTACAATTCTGTCCAGTGTTACGAGAGCAATACTGTAGGACCAGGGGCACAGGGTCATCTAAAGGTGGTTTAAAGGTGATGCTTAGCTAGTTGGGGGTCACATGCAGACTGATATGTACAACTGTAAACTCCCTCAGTCCCACCCTCCCTCCCTTATCCCCCCCCTTTCATCTTTCTGCCTCCCTTTCTATCTTCTTTTTGACCTTTTTCTCACCAAAACTCATCTTTACTCTCCCCGTCATTCTCCCTTCCCTTCATTTAATTACCAACCCCCTTCTTCCCTGATCTTTCTTCTCTCTTTACCACCCCCCTCTCCCCTGTCTCCTTCCCTCCCTTTCTCCCCTTTCTCTACATGAGTCTATTTCAGGTCCCCAGCGTCTCCCTGGATGGTCTTTTTGATGCGGAGCAGCATCGTGGTCAGCCACTGGTCCAGACGAGACACCGAGTCGAACTCCTTGACGGCCTCCGTGAACGCCTCGCTGTTCTGCTCCTCGTGGGCTTCTAGGAGTTTCTGTGGCAACAAAACATGAAACCTCACTAACACTACGGGATAATGAGTGACAGTGTGTGTGTTTTGAACACAACACAGTGTTTTAAACCCTCATGGACTCGGCCATATTTATGCAAATGACCTAGATTACATTTTGGTATAACATGAAAGTGCTCATATGTTTAAATAAAAGAAATAGTTCATTTTTATAATTTCAAATCAACCAATAAATGTGTAGAAGACATTACTTGTTTAATATAACTGATAGTCTTTTATGATCATTGGCTGCTGATAACAGTAGCAAACATGACCTTTAATACAATGTTTACGCACACGCTAAAGGTTATGTGGAAAAAAATATGGTTTTTATGACATAATAAAATCTTTTCATGAATACTTGGCTAATTAAAATCGCTTTTTAATATACTGAAGTGTTAGATTGAGCTGAGCACGTTTACATTTTTTACACAACGTTAGAAGAGAAATGGAAGTAAATGTACCTTTAACAGTTTGAGCTCTCTGGAGTCTGAGAAGGCTGGAAACATCTCCTCATACTTCTCTATGGCCAACTGAAACACACACACACACACACACAGTCGTGTTTCCATCACTTCAGAGGACATTACATTGACTTACATTATGCTTACCC
This sequence comes from Macquaria ambigua, assembly GCA_008360985.2. Lineage (NCBI taxonomy): Eukaryota > Metazoa > Chordata > Actinopteri > Centrarchiformes > Percichthyidae > Macquaria > Macquaria ambigua. Next base: position 48,356 of record VMKM01002720.1, on the reverse strand, counting down.
TAACCTTAAACCAAGTCTTCACCCTAAAATGTAATGATTTACGTTATGGGGACTTCCGTTTTGTCCCCAAAAGGAAGTCGAGTCCCCACAATGTGAGTGTGTAAACAGATTTATGTCCCCACAACATGAGTAATACACATTCACTACTGAACCCATACAGAGACTGTCAGACACTTACACACATGCTACATACTGATACACACATATATGTGATGCCTGGTGATAGTTTTAAATAAATCTTGTATGGTGACCTTATTTGCAAATGTAAGCAAGTATCCAGAATTGTGTCCTAATACTAATACATGTGTGTGTGTGTGTGTGTGTGTGTGTGTGTGTTACCTTGGCGTTCAGTTCGTCCACTATGAAGTGACACAGTGAAGCCTTGAAGAAATACTCTTTAGCATTGTACTTCAACAGAGGATTGTCCATGGTGTTCATAGCAACCTGAAACACACACACACACACACACACGTAGAAACACAAATAATTATTGACTTTTAAGGCAGTATGATCAGATATTTAATCATACAGGCTTTGTGTATGTATTGTTTTTTACTGTGTGTAAGTTTTTTATTGTTTTTGTATTTGTGTTGTTTTACTTATGGTTGCTGTAGATTGTTGTCTGAAAGTTTGCTTTACACACTGAACCCATAGCAACTTTACTAAGAAAGGTTCTATATAAATAATGTTTATTCATATTATAGAAACCTTAGCTATCCCATTACACCTTACAATACCATGCCATCAAATAAAACTACATCACAAACTCTCTGTATAATGTTGAGTCAACATCTCTCTGACACAACAGAAGCAACACTTTATAATTTACAAATGTAAAGTGTATTAAAAGGGATCTTGTCTTCATTTGCATTACCGTATACAGGTGTGGTAATTATTGTGCACGCAGCTGTTACCTGTTCATAGATTTCAATAGCTTTCTGGTACTGCTCCAGCTGAGCGCTGTAGTGTCCGACCTTCAGAAGACATTTGTTGGCTGAGCTGAAAGACACACAAACAAAGAAACCCACGAGTTAACGGCTAATATGTGTATCACAATTGTTTCCACTATTATCCTCACCGCCTGAAAGTACAAAGAGGAATATTTACCAGGCTGAGCAAAATATTAGAAGTCTAATTTAGATGATGGATGATGTATTATCCTACTGTAAAGGCCCACAGGCTTTGCTGTAATAAATCTATGAGAGTGGGAGTCAGCATCGCTCACTGACCACCTCATTATATTGTTACAGTTGCACCTTTTTAGTGTGACTCACTGCACCAGTGTCAACAATATCTAGTGCACTGTCACCGTGCAAGACAATTCTACAGTACAGGCTAACTGAACTATATATATATGTATGTAGGTATGTATGTATTGTCACGTATAGGGCTGCAACTAATGATTATATTTTCATTATGAATCAATTTGCCAATTATTTTCTCAGTTACTCAAATAAGTTTTGGCTTAGAAAACTTCAGGAAATAGTGGAAGATACCCAACACAATTTTCTACATCCACATCTTTAAATTGCTTTTTTTTTTTTTTTTTGTCTAACCAACAGTCTAACACCAAAAGATATTCACATTACTGTAACAGAAGAAAAGGAAAATCAGCAAGTGTTTGTCATTTTTGCTTAAAAACTGACTTAAATGATGAATAGATTATTAAAATAATTGCAGAATAATGTTCTGTTGACAGACTGATTGATTAATCGGCTACTCGTTTCAGCTCTACTCATGCTCTACTAATACTTCTGTGTATGTTGTATCTGCATATACCTGTTAGATTCTTCTCCCTTGTAGTAGTCTGCTGCCTGCTCATAGTGGGCAATGGCCTGAAAACAAAACAAAAAACAAAAAACATGCAAGTCAGCACATATTCAAATTTAAAAACCATAATAAAAATCTAATTTCATGTGCAATTTATTTCTACTAAACAAAAACATAATCAAAAATCCCACAGACCATGAGTACAGGAAACACAATTATTTATCCCCCCCACTTACCTTCTCAATATCAACAAGCTCAGCCTCATAAATCTCCGCTATAGTGATGTGATGTTTGGCTGCAATGGTAAACCGACCCTGTAACACACACACACACACACACACACACACACACACACACACAGGATATTATTCAGAGATAAGAATGATTGTCAGGGAGCAGTTCCACAGTTGAGGCAGAGCTTACCATGTCAGTGTAGATGTCAATGGCCTGATTTAGGCAGTTGATGGCCTCTGGAAGGAGACAGATAAGCAGGAGAGGAGGGGTGTTAGAAATACGAGGAAGCTGAAAAGAGTCTGCTGAAGCCTTCTGAGTCCACTCAGTCAAATTAAAACTCTTTCAGTTCCCTCCCCCTGCGACTACTAACCTGCTAACCCACAGTCTTTTATTAAGCTCATCACAGGGAGGCAGGAGGGCTGCTGCAACATAACCCAGATATCAGTTTTCCTAGAGCAACCCAGGGACACATGTTAATCTTCCAACAATACCACCTCAGGGTCCTGATTCTGACTGTGAAGAGAAGTGATACAGAGGCTTCCCCTTTCATCATGTGTGGTATGTCAGTGCCATAGTTAGGAAGAAAAAAGAAGCAGCTAGTGGTGGAAGAAGTACTCAGCTGATAAAGGTGGAGCTCGTGAATTTACTCCCAATAAAGTCTTATCTTATAATTATATATCATAATTTATTTGTTGATTATATTATGTATTATTACACACATGTGGAGTCACACTTGCAAAGACTAAACACAGACTGACTTCTGCCAACGTATAAATATGTTTTTTAGTCTTAACAACTGGACGACTCAGTAGATACAGAGGAAGGAGAGCACAATTAGAGTTGAGCAGCACCCCAAATAAAGCTAGAACACACGCTTTTGCATGTGCCTGTACCAATGCAGATATGGACCTCCATCAATAAACAATGTGAGTTGCTCATTTATGAGAAAAGGATGAAAAATAAAATGAGAAAAAAAGGTAAATGTGGGTGAAACGGTGGTAAACTCTGCAGAGAGAGCTGGAGGTTCTGTAAGTGAACTTGGTGGACTGAAGCACACCGCGACAGCCATTATTCCACTAAGATAATCTTAATAGGAATTACTGATAGTGACTGGATCGAAAGGCAAACAAATAAAATCCCTGAACAGCACATACACACATTATTCGAACTCCCATTTGATGTGAATCTGTGATTTTTATCTCCTGATTGTCAACAGCAGCCTGCCAAGACTGAAACTCACAGAGTCCAAATCCAAACTATAATGAGCACAATTATCTGTGTATCCACTCTCCACTTATGTGCTTTTAGCCGAACATTAATGCCTGATGTTCTTTTTCTTGCATAACAAAAGAGATAAACATGTTTTATGTCAAGTACCAATGGTTCTATTTGGGAAGAAAGAAAGAAACAGTTTGTTCAAAGTTTGTAGGAGTAACTGTGACAGAACAGATACTTGGTAATTGACTCAACTATGTGTGTGTGTTTGCATGTGTGTGTGTGTGTGTGTGTTTGTAAGACAGCAGTGCTCACCCTGTGGGTCGGCCTTCTTATAGGCGTTGCCGGCGTCGACGAAGCTGGTGGCAGAGTCCAGTTTGTTCTGCAGCTGCATGTGGAGCCGAGCGGCCTGACAGAATGCATTCCCCGCAGCTAGACACACACACACACACACACACACACACACACACACACACAGAGTCACACACACACATACGCAGTCACAGTTTGAATGGGACAAGCTTAAATGAATGCAAATGTAATCCAAATTCAGTTTCTAGTTGCACTGAACCTGCCTTTGACCAAACAGTCCTCGTTTTTTAACGTTTACTCTCACTGAACTTCGTGACCATGTTCACGATTTAGTCCGTCGACACACATCAGGCAGCAGAAACATCAAAACACACATCTAAACAGCTAAATTCTGCTCAGCGTGAGCTATTATTGGCACATCTAGAGCACACGCTGGTGTCTGCAGCAGCCATGAATGTCTCACTTATTTGTCCAAACTGTCCTGATTTTTCATACATGAATCCAGTGTGTGTGTATGTGTGTGTGTGTGTGTGTGTGTGTATGTTTAAAGCTCTTATTGCTGTACGTGGTAATATAATACTCTCTGCAGGCTGCTGAATCATTTATATCCTGTTAACATGTGGATGGAAAAAAACATTCAAATAAATGTGTGGGTGTGGGAGTTTGTTTATTTGTGCACAGATTTATGTGTGTTTTTTTCTGTTTAGTATGCAGTGTGAGCACATGACGTGTGTGTGTGTGTGTGTGTGTGTGTGTGTGTGTGTGTGTGGGTGTGTGTGTGTGTGTGCGTTTGTGTGTGTGTGCCACCTACCACTCCAGTTCTTTGCCATCTTAAACATGTTGGCTGCTCTGGCGTACATTTCACAGGCATCCTCCACCTTATGGTTTCCCCTGTATAACACACACACACACACACACACACACACGAAAGGCAAAGACAAACACAATTAATCAATTCCTTTTTCTTTTTTTTCAAATTTGATTTCGACTCCTTGAGCTCATGAATTTGTGATGCATTATTGAAATATATATATAAAAAATGCTTAATTTTTCTGAACATTTACTTTGATGTTGCAAACTGTTACACTTCTTTGTCTTTGACTTTGTCCTCCAATATGAAAGAGTATTTTAAACTAGCGGAGTGACGTCATGGTGGAGGGCAGCTGAGGATACGTTCACCCTGCAGCTGAAACTCTCTAAAATCAAATATTTTCCCTCCTGTGAGACATAAATCTCAAATAAAACAGATATAACACTAAAATGGACTTCAGTCTCATATCTGACTCATGTTTATTTGTGCATCTGATTTGTATCTATACAGTAATATATCTGTGTGTGGCCATGTGACTGCAGCATGAACTAGTTCACACAGTGTTGACATCACTCTCCATGGGACAGAGACTTTGCAGCTCTGCGTCTATCTGACGAAGAAGAACCTCATGGAGGAGTGAACCAGGCAGACAGTGTAAATTGTGATTTGTTAATCATAAGTGCATAACATATTGGTGTGCATTTTCATTTGCCATAATAGGATTGTATCTGTTAAATGTGATTTGCAGCCATTATTGAATTGATAACGATAAAGTCTGGCTCTCTGTGCATTTATAGCTTGAAGGAAGCTGATTTCCTCCATTTTGTTTTTGTTTACAAGAAGTTTTACTTCAGGTGAAAGTGTGACGGTCAGCATCTTACAGATGCTGTAGGAACATGCAACAACATCTTCATTACAATGAAGATCCTGCATCCTGTCCAAGGCTCACAAACCAGAACTCTTTCTTTATCAATTAAGGATTTTCCCACAATTGAAACGCTGTCTGTTTGATAAATAAAGTGTTCTGGTTTGTGAGCAGTGGACAATGTGTGGGATCTTGTCCTCATTATTTGTCCTATGGAGGCTTTTCCAATGCACCAGTCTTGTTTTTAATAAACATATCTTATAGAATAAATGTCACGTTTTCTACATTTGTGTTAAATGAATTTGTGCCCAAATCCTACACAGATTGCAGGTTGAGTGTCACAGTATAGTTATAACATCGCAGTTACAGTCTGAAGAGTACATTTCTAGTTTGAAATGAAAGGTATCTGTTCCAGTATCATCAGTCACAATGAACACAGAGATGTGGTAATGTTAAGGCGAGTCTGCACACATTTTAATATCATGCTTGTCCACTGATTCACCATTGAAACTCAGTGGATCATCACAACCTGCCAAAACCACTAAATGACCCCAACTGAGTTTGTGTCATCTCTTAACTCGGGGCTGAGGCTCATTAAAAAAACATGCCGGTACCCATGTGGGGAAAAAACAGATGTGACCCACTTCAACTGCCTGATTACAGAAAATATTCATCTATAACATTGATTTTATTTCATGAAGATGTAAAATGTGGACACAGATTTGGAAAAGGTGGTTCAGGTGATTAACAGCACCTTGTTTTAATGGTTCTTTTATAGTTCATTTTTAACACTTCTTATATCTCTTTGTGAAACTGATTTTATGTTGTTTGAGTTTATATTTATGGTTTTATTATATGTTTTCTTGTGGTTATTTATAATACTTGTGTTTTTTGTAATCAGAGCTGGTCTATAAGAATGCAGCACTGCACTTTCCATGATTTTATGGAGGAATAAATTGAATCAGGGCTGCAGCGAACAATTTCATTATCGATTAATCTGCCAGTTAGTTTCTCAATTAATTGTTTGCTACAATGTCAGAAAGTTGTTAAAAAAATGTCAAGTCCCTAAAGCCCAAGGTGACGTCTTCAAATGTCTTGTTTTGTCCCACCAACAATCCAAAACCCCCAAATATTATTCAGTTTATTATCACGTCAGACAAAGAAAAGCCACAAATTAAAAAGTGGGTAAAATGGGTAATGTTTGGGATGTTTGTTTAATACATGACTAAATTAATAAATGTTTAATCAATTGTCAAAATAATTGCCAATTAACTTTCTGTGGGTCGAGTAATTGATTAGTCAACTAATCATTTCAGCTCTAAATTGAGTCTTGAACTTTGTACTTCAGTGCAGTTTTAAGATACTGCAAGTTACCTTTGTTGTATCTATTTTGTGTGAATTTTTACTCCACTACATTTATCAACAATTTCTCTACATGCTACATTAAAACATAAACGTATAATGTATATATATGGTTGAAACTACTCAACATAATGATGAGGTATAGATGCTGGCTCTACCTGGAGCTCCTTCAATTCAATAAATCTAAAAGGGATCAGAATGAGCACTGAATCTATCAATAGCCTTAGTCATTCAGTCAATTCATCAATCAGACAGCTAATCAATAAGTAGGCCTATCTATCTACCTATCTATCTATCTATCTATCTATCTATCTATCTATCTATCTATCTATCTATCTATCTATCTATCTATCTATCTATCTGATTCAGGTTACATCACATCAAATTTATATTCCAGTGTTTCCATTTTACTTGTAAACATCCGCCCCTCCCACACATGAAGGCCCACACCCACCCACACACACACACACACACACACACACACACACGCACCAAAAAAACAAAAAACAAAAAAAAAAAGCCAGCCCCCGCATCACCACCGACTGATTCCTCTCACACCGTCCTAGCTGCGCTGCTCTCCCCGCCTCTCTGCATCTCTTGCCCGGCCTCACGCTCCGTACGAACCCGCTCACATCCCGCACAGCAGCAGCAGCAGCAGGCGATGTGCCACATTTACATTTCTCTTGCGTGACAGGCCACGACACGCAGGCCACATCATCTGCGATGACAGCTCATATTTTTGACATACAGCTGACGAAGAAAGGCGCTCTGATAATCCAGGGATAAATCTTTCAGAAGGACATAATGTCACAGTTACCAGCTCCTATAGGCATGTATAGGATAGATTATAGGAAAGGGCCTATAAAATATAAAATATAACAATACAGGGTTTGATCAGGGCTTTAAAACTAATTATGTAGCACCACAGAAACGCAATAGGAATATTTTAGGAATATTATAAGGATATTATAGCGATTTCTCCGTCAAGGAAAGCAGCAGCACTTGACAGGCTCTGGTGGGCCCTGCGAGCAGGAATCTCTCCTACATACTAAAATGAGAGCAAGAGAGAGAGAGAGAGAGGTAAACAGAGACAGAGAAGAGAATGAGAGCGTCCTTTACCCGAACATCCCTCCGAGGAAGGATCCGGACGCTTTGACCTTTTTGTCGGCTTCAGCCATCAGCTGCATGGCCTCCTTCTCTTTGCCGGAGTTGTCCATGGCGAGCTGGGTCTGCCGCTGGCGGAGTGATGGGAGGAAAACAGGCCGATGTTCCGCAGTGGAAGAGGAGAGGAGAGCCGAGCAGAGGAGGTAGACGTCTCTGCTGGTGCTGATGCTGAGAGGCTGCAGCTCTTCCTCTACGGCGAGAGAGAAAGGTCATTTACGGCTCATTACCACCATCTGCTGGAAATAATAGGAATGGCAACTGTCTTACCCAAAATTGCAAAAAGAACATATTTTCTCGCTCACCTCTAGTCATACAGAGATCCGTCTCTTAGATTTCCACGTGTGCACATATGTGGTGCACATGGCGTTTATAAATTACATTAAAAACATGTAAAAGCAACACCTCTCTTTCCAAAATAATTGTTCTAATTACTCTGTATAATCACTGTGGACAGGTTTAATTAGGAACTATTTCTTCTGTATAAAGCTCCAAAAGTTGTCCATTTTAAAGCAAATAATAGCTTGAATGTTTGAGCATCATATTTCCCACAGAAGGCTTTATGTTCATTTTTTCCAATGCTTCACGCTTATGTGGTGCCTTCTTTGATATCTGGCCACTCGGGGGCAGTAGAGCCCCACCACAAGCTGAAACACACACATTTGTGACATATTATCACCTTAGAGCAGCAATAATCCATATTATTATAGTAACAGTGGATCACATGATTACAGTATGTGCATGTGAAAGGGAATTATCATCCTACTCTGCAGTTTGTCTCAGCGCTATGGAGCGTTTCAGCTGCTTTCACCTCATTGTTTTGGTTTTCCGGCCCGCGTCTTTACTGTTATGACTCACCCCTCTCACGCCACAGCAGGCAGCTGTTTTCAGTGAAAAATCTCTGATAAACCCAATGAACACTACCTGCTCAGCACCAAACACAGACACAGTTAGCATCTAGCTGGTGAACATACTGGAGCATTTAGCAGCTAAAGAGCCAGATATTTCCCTCAGGTTTGGTGGAGACCAAAAACAGAGCTAAAGGAGAGTGAATATTGGACTGCAAATGAATGATAACGTTGCTCTGCGTCTGTTGGATGACTGTTGGCTAACAAATTCACTATATCAACTGAAAAGGTGATAATAACTGAAAGGTGATATGTCAGTGTTGTGTTTACAGCTTGTGTCCGAACCAAAACAATGAGCTAAAAGAGGCTAAAAAAGATCTGTGGAACTGCAGAGTTGGTGATAACTCTGTGTGGTAATGAGGAACCTCTTCCAGTACAAAAAGTGCAAATAACATGACGAAACAAAGGCAACACATTGTGCAAGTGAGATCAACCAAGGAAATATAAATAGACAAACAAATAAGACACCCACAATAAGAAAGAAAAAAAACATATATTGAACATATACATATCTATATTCATTAAATTTGCCGACTGTCAGTGACATCGACAGGCAGAAACTTCATTGTAGTCCAACATAATAATGACAGACCATCTCTCAGCTTGAAAACCCTCCTCCGCCTTCCTCCCCCATGACAACTACAGCACGCCGCCTCTCTGTGAAAGCCCACATTATCGTGCTCATGCACTAAATCACAGCAACAGCAGGGTTTTGTGTACAGACACGAATGCAGTGGGTTTGTCTTGATGGGACTGACAACAGTAATTACCTCCTTTCTCATGCCTCATCAGAGCATGTTAAAATGTTAATACAGCGGAGATCTTATAGGGCTGTAGCACTTGGAATATCAACTGATAACACCTCATTTTTAGATCAAATATGTTTAATAGTCTTTGAATTAAAATAGCATTCAGTAAAACCAAGAAACAATTCAACTGGCGGAGGAATCCAAGACAATAAAGCATGCTCAGTTTAATCACTAAAGCAGGGGTGCGTTCAACAAGGCATTTTGTTGGAGAACCTCAGCCACTTTGCAGACTTAAACATGTTTTTAACAGATCATTTTGACCTAAAGTGGTGACAGAATAGCGAGGTACTTTAATGTTAGCACACAGAGTTAGCAGCTGAGTCTAAAATATTGCCGTCGAAATTGCAGTGTAGGCTACCTTTACGAGGTCAGGTGCAGACCGTGGCCAAACAGTTAAATTTGAAGAAATGTCTCCCTGCAAAACGGTTGTTGAACCCAGCTTAAGCCTTAGTTGTATACGTCCAGAAGAAAAGCAAAACATGGAAAATGTTCCAACAGATATTTTCTGGAAGATCACTGTACAAAGAGGGACAAGCTCCATTCATTTTACATTTTATACAAAAAAAAAAAGGTCGACTTTGCACTCTGAAACGATTTCGACAGATTTATAAATCGTTTATGTTCTTGATCCTTAATCATCATGAAAATAACAATTAATAAATAAAGAAATAGATCATCAGAATGATAAGTGTGTTAAACAACTTCCACATCAAAACAAATAAATCATGCAGTGGCAGCAGACTTTGAGGCTCGTCCACATCTAGCAGGACATCCAACTGTCGGACCGTTTGTGCAGCAGTCGGAGGGAACTGATGGGATGTTGCTGCTACCGGTCAGAAAACTCTGATCATTTTCTTTATTTTTAAAGAAATCAAAAACAGGTAAATCTGCAAGAATTGTGTTGTTACCCCCATAATCCTTCTGCGCTTTCTGCCTCCTCCTTCCCTTAAACATTGTTGAAGTAAAAGTCCATTGGTCCATAAATGTCTTAGGCTAACAGTCATGCTATGATATATTATTTTAATAACTTAACAGAAATTCCCATTGAGATGAATTTTCTCTCCCCAAATCTCATAAATAAATAAATAAATAAGTGCATAATCAACTGATTGAGGACTCAATAAATGATCCAGTGGTAGTCTAAAGCATAAATCTCGCAACAACTACAACAAGTGTGTCAACATACTCATCATTAATATCCTGAATATGGGCTTCGTCCCTGTTAAGGTCTTACTTGTTATATGGATGACTGTCAGCTTCTAAATGAACAATCACCCAAACAAACAAACAAACAGAAAAAAAGAAAAAAGGCCCATAATATGCTCTTGAAATATTACATGACATTAGATGCATTGATGTAACATAAAACCATGAACGTAAAAATCATTGAAAAACAGTGTGTGCATGTGTGTGTGTGTGTGTATTTTCTCCTATCCTGAAAAGTACACAGCTTTCACATTATGTTATGGTATGTGTGTTATCTTGTGCTGCTGCATCATTCGGTATTCTTAAAATATGCAACATTATTCTACCTTATTTTGTTAATTTTTAGAGTAGCAAGATGTGCTGGATAAATCTGGGTGGGAAGAGTGAAAGATCCTTCATGACCACTGACCTCCAGCACAGCTGCTCGGAGGCCAACAGATCAGACTGTGGATGTACTGGTTCAGTTTCTGAGCGGGAATGTGTGCAACTATGCGAGCCTGAAAAAGAGAGAATTGCCAATACTGATAAATAAATGTTTAAAAAATACAGCTGAGGTGCCAGCAGTGGTACTGTTATCTTTCTAAGTGTATAAGCAGTTGATTCTGATCATTGTAGAAGTCGTCACGGCCACTTCGATAAAATAAAATAGATAAAATAGCTGCTTAGAATTTGTTGAACGCTGCTCAAAAAATGTGTGGTTTGGATTAGTAGCGATTGTGTAACATATCTCCATGTGCATCTAAGATAGATAGATAGATAGATAGATAGATAGATTGATTGATAGATTGACTGATTGATAGATAGATTGATAGATAGGGTTGCCATGCAGTACAAACTGTTGGGTTTCAGTTGTCTGTCAAAATAACAGGTGACAGAAAACAAGACTAAATGGGTTCTGATTAAACGCTGAAGTACAGCAAAGTGCATGCTTGAATGGAATTAAAAAATAAATCATTAAAGCGTTCTTCCATTAAAAAGAAAAGTAACAGTCTTTATAATCTTGATCTCCTCTGCTTTTATTTCCTCCCTCCCTCCCCTTCATCAGCGCTTCCCTCTGTTGTTTTTCTTACTTCCTTGTGTTTTGATCCGTTGCACTTTCTTGATTTCACTCCACTCTGCTTCCATTGATTCATCGATTCTTCTTCTTCGTGCTCCCTCGCTCGTCTACACATTTTTCCCTTCAGTCCTCCTCTGACAGAGTCTCGTGTGGCGTCGATGGGCGGGACTTGCTGTGACCTCTAACCTCCGCCTTCCTGTCCTGCAGGAAGTCTTGAATCTCTCCGGGCAAACACTGGAACTTCTCCTGAAAATCTGCCTCCACGGCCCCTTGCAGCTGGACGGAGACAAGAGAAGCGTGACTCACATTGATTACAGATTTCTTTCGGATTGATTGCCTACTGATGGTTTCAAGAAAACTGAGATTATGTAAACAGAATCAGTGAAATATATTGGTGATGACTCAGTTCCCAGTCAAAAACAACACAAAAATTCCCCTTGTTTATTTCCTACTGTTGAGACAGATGGGTTGTACATTTAGAAAAGCAACCAGCTGTTGTCAGCCATTACTGCCAACAGTTGAGCAGCTCCAATATGGCTGCTAGAGGGCACGTTACATCACACAAACGCCCCGCGGTGGGTGTGGAGCCGCAGACAGCAGTAGCAGCTCGGAGCCCCGCGTACAAGGCATTTCTTGCTGTGTGGCGCATTCAAGCGTGAAGTACGCAAAGTGGTAGGAGGTGCATTTCACTGAGGCAAAACAATAAATAAAGGAACTTCATAAACAGGAAATGCTGCGAGGCTGGGAAGACAATTTTACATTTGTATTTTACCTTTGGTTTCTGGTCTTGGATCTCCTGCAGGAGCTCACTGTGCTGTTCCACCAGCTGATCATGGCGCTTTGCCTGAGTCTCCTCAAGCTGGAGACAGAAAAACAGACAGACAATCAAAGAGTCTCATGAAGCGTTTTATGATTGCAGAGAGACCGGGCTACAGCTAGGCAGAGAGATAGTGTTGCAAACATAAAATTTTCATCATCTCATCGTCTCCGCAGTGTTCACTCTATAGAAAAACCCTATTAAAAAAAAATCCTGCGCTGCTTTAACCCAGATTCTTCATCCTCCACTCACCCGTTTTATGTTCTGGACAACTTCATTGACGTAAGACTTATTGATCTCGATCTTCTCCCTGGGAACACAGTCAGAGAGGTTCAGTTTGAGCTAAATCTTTTTCTCTTCTGACAAGACAAGCTGGATGGATCAGTGCATGGAGTGGATGAAGGAGCTACAGCAGGTATCTAGGGTGGGGTGCAGTAGATTATTATCTGTGTGTGTGTGTGTGTGTCTGCGTGTTTATGGATCGTACTCTTCAGCCAGATGTTTCTCTTTGGTCTTTGCTTGGTTGATCTTCTCTGTTCTCCTTCGATCCATCTGCCTCTTCAACTCTTTTTTCTCCCTGTGGCAGGCAGCAGGAAAAACGTTGAAAAAAGAGGTTAAAAAATGTTCAGTTTGGTGTTGAAAATGGCTGTAGCTGCAGCAGGGAGTAGTAGCAAAAGTGTTACAGAAAAAGATGCTTACTGGCCGACCCTAAGATGTTCTCAGAGGGATCACCCCAAAATATCAAATATAAAGCATCATGTTGATTAAAAAAAAGGCCACCTCTTGTAATAAAAGCATACCAGATTATAGCCTCAGAGTACACAAATACATCTTGATGGGAAAGTGACATTTCCAAAATCCAAAGATGGTCCTGGTCCAAGTCAGTTCTACTTCTAATCTTAAAAAAGTAGCTATTCAACTTTCAAACATAATAATTTATATGATTTGTTTCTTAAAGCTTTACTTTTTAGATTTGTTCTGTTTCATGGCATCTGACGTTTTTACTTTACTTTGACTAATTTTGAGGGATTAGGGGACACAGGGGCGACTGACTGACGCTGATTAGAGTCTTTTTTAATATAAATTTCATGACGTAGACAGGTCCCAACCGGTTGACTCTATGTCAGCATTGGCCTCGCAGGTTCAGGGCTGATTTAAAACAGTAGATGGCGTGTTGAGCCATTTTCAACCCATGAAATGCCGATTTTTTATATATTTGGTAAGAAATGTCAACATTAACACCAGCATTGATGTGCTTCATCACAGTACAGTCATATCATTTAATTTACAGCTCAAAAAACACATTTAAGTGTGCAGCACCTCTTTAACAATGTGATTCTTTGTGTAATTCCCCACAGACATGTAACTTACTTGTCACAGATGTCTTTGAGTTTCTTCATCTGGGAGTTGTGACTCTCCTCTGCCAGACTGCTCAGTCGCTCGGTCAGCTGGAGGAAACAGGAAACTTTTTACACAACACCTTTTACATTCATGTTCAAAGCATGCTGGGCCAAACTAACACAGGGCCTGTGGAATGTTAAACTAATTACAACAGAACCTGGATGCTGGTTTGGAACAATTCATAATCATAATCATTCAATTACACTTTTTTAGCATTTTGTCTTTTTTGGGGGGATTTTATTTTGAACTTTCCATGTCAAAGAAACTGCCTGCAACAGAAAGGGAGCTTTAAATTAGTTCATCCAAATATAAACAACCAAACTTTTAAAGACAGCGACTAGGGTTAGGCTCAGCAGCAGCAGCAGCAGTTGGTTTGTTAGACTTTACCATTTTAATGTGCTCTCTCTGTAGATATTTCTGACTGTAGTACTGCTCCTGCCTCAGAGCCAGAAGCTGCTGCTGCTGCTCGTCTCTCAGCTGCTGGAGGCGCTCGTCTTTCTCACTGTCCGGACACGAACCCCTGATGAACATATACACATAAATACACAGATGTGCTTTATACAAAAACACAGACTTTTTACATTACAATAAATAAGTATATCTCACTTCATACTGAACAAGAAAGGGCAATGATCATTTTAATCTGTACTACGAAGCTTGATGTTTATGCTATGTGGTTAAAATCTCTTCAAATTAAGGTTGCTCATCTGTACAATGGCATGATATATTTCACGCTGACTCAATTTTAAAGTAACAAGATGAGACGAGAGAAGAGGAAATGCAGTAATTAAAATAACATACCTGCTCTTGCTGCACTGTCTGGCCATCTTCTTGTACTTGTTGTTGAACTCTCGGAGGAGCTCTGAGGTTTTCTTCTGGTGCCTCCTCACTAACTCCTTCAGCTCTTTAAACTGGCGTCTCAGCTCCTTCTGGTAAACCTTCGACTGCTGCAGACTCTCTATGGTGCACACTGGGACATCTGTTACCACAAGCGATCATACAGCATATTTTAATAGATATTTATAAGAATGAATAAAACTCTAACATCTTTCAGTGGTGTTTTTTCCCCGTTACTTCTGTTAAAGCTTGGATGACTGAAGGGTTTCTTAATGTTATTTATTATAAATTATCATTTTTAGTCAATCATCAAAAAAAAGTGTTAAATAAGTCTTTCCAAGGTCTCCTGCTACAAAAACAATACAGTACTTTTTGATAACATAGATTAACATAAATTAACCCCATGTCACCCAAACACAAGCACATTTATAAGCATAGACACACACACACATCCACATCTTTCAGGCTTATATACTATATACTTTGAGTGCTCTCTTATGGCTTCATGCTTCATGTTTTAACACTTCTACACATACATTCAGTTTTGTTTAATTAATTATAATTGACTGATTGCATATCGGGAATTTAAAAAATGATTTATGTAAATACTGACCTATCAAAACACTTAAAACCAGATCTTCACTCTTTGCAGCTGGTTTAGCTGCATCTAAAATGCAGAGAAGACACAATCACCATCAATAACAATAAAATCAACAGAACCTTTATAACTTCTAAAATGATCAATATAATCATATTTAAGATGTACTTTAAACACTCTGTTTATAGATGGATGCTACCTGTCGTAGCTGTTTGCTGATTGGCTGCGGAGGCTTTGGGCGTTGTGGCGATGGGGGTGTGGCCTGCAGGGCCAGAGGCGGGGCTGAGTCCGTTCTCCAGTGGAGCTGATTTCAGATCGTTCTTACGCTCTGCACAAGTGTCTGCCTCATCCTGAGTAATGACACCAACCAGAGTTACAGCCAAATGTTCTGCTTTTAAGACAAAGACAGAAAACACAGTAGAAAACATGGCTGACCTCAGTCGGCGTGTCCTCCTCCACGTCCTCCAGCGTCAGAGCCGCCAGCTGTTTAGACCTCTGCTCCAGGAGGTTGACATATCGAATAGGGTTGGACAAAGCCTCTATCACATCTAGAGAGGAAATATATAGAAATAGATGAATACAGAGCAGCCAGATGTTCCTCAGAGGGACTATATAGAATTAGCTAGTGGTTACATCTAAGGTACTGACAAACAAAGTAGACATTCTTCAATACCATGTCAAAGACTAAATCCAGGGTTCCTACACATTTTTTCCAATGAATTTTCAAAACTTTTCCATAACTTTTCCATAATATTTGACCCCATTTTCATGACTTTATTTAAGTAGTTTAAAATAGGTAGGCCTGTATAGCGATCATAGGGCGCAGGCTAGGGTCTGCCTCTCTCTTGATACATGTATTACATTAACATTATTAAACATGCACTTCCCAGGCTGTTACAGATAAGCAAACTGCTAGCGCTTGCTAAATTCAGACTTTCCCGCCGCCAACTTGCTGCATACGCCAACGTGTGTTACGTGATACTAGTGACGTTTCAGTGGTCACGCAGTGCAGCACTAGATTTTAAATCAGTAATACCAGGAACGTATTTTGAGTAACGTAGACATTTTTTGGGATTTTTATGAACATATTTTAAACAATAGCCAAAACACTGTAGATTCAAAACTTTTCCAAAACATTCTGTTAATTCCACGAATTTCATGACCGTGGGAACCCTGTAAAGTGCTGGTCAAGGGGAAAGTTTGACTTGAAATTTGTACCTGCAAAGGTGTCTGGGACGTAATCTTTGACCTCGATGTAGACAAACACAGCTGGTAAAATCAGAGACTGGTTTTTCTCATTCCTCAAACCGATGTAACGGTAACCTGAAGGAAACATTTACCAACACAGAGTCTTGTGATGATGTTACCATCATTTGGGTTATTTAGGGTGAACAATAATGTAGAATCTGGCAGGGAAGTTAGAAGACAGAGAGAGAGATGCAGTTGAGTTCACACCAAATGTCATGTAATGACAAAAATTACAAGGAGAAATTACCAGGGATTTCATTTAAAGTGGTGGATGACATTTTTCAAAGAAGCAGCATGTCTCTGCAAGCTGTTTTAAAAGGGTTTTTGGAAACAGTGGGAGCCAGGATGTGTCTCCCAGGAGGTGAGGACAGTAGGACAGTTTCTGAATAATGTGACAAATACATTACAACTAATTTAGAGTCTACACAGGCTGGCATTAAAGGCAAAAGAAAATTAAGTATGCATGTATTCATCTTTCAAGTTAGGGATTAACATAATAACATGTCCATTTTGCTACTCAGTACTACTTTTTGACATAATACAATAGTCATTTATCATAATTCCAGGTCAGGAAAGTTTTTAAAAGATTGTTTTAAACCGTTGTCTGTTGAGTTTTCTGACATTTACACAAGCAAAAGCCAATTTCTTTGAATAAATAGAAAAAAAAACTGGAATGTAGTGAAGTGAAAAGAAAAGAGTGAAACTTAAAGAAACTCAAACTTTACTGACATAAATAAATACAGACACAACACTGACTGGATCTCTGGGAGGTGCAGTGCAGAAAACACCACAGCAGCGAGCAGTTAGCACCAAAGATACCAAAAAACAAAAAACAAGATCTCACAAGTAACCACTTTAAAGTTTCACAAAAGACGGAGATGAAGTTAGGGATAAAAGTGACTAAAATAACTACCTGGTCTGATGGCAGTCACTGGGATAATCCGATGACCAATAAACTTCCCTCCTTCCTCAAAAGCAGCGATTCTCAGAGAGGCCAGAGTGGGAAGAATCACCTGTCAGAGAGTTGAAGTCACACCATTAACAGGACAGATTCTACTGAAGTGCTCCCTCCTGTCTCTCTGCTGTAGCTCACCTTTTTGAAGACAATCGGCTCCTCGTCCCACACTGGGTTGATGGCGTTGTTGTTCTGAGAGGTTTTGGTCTTCAGCGCTTTCCTCCTGGTGTCCGCAGGAAGTCCAAACATGTCCACCTCCACATACACACCCACCCGCCGTTCAGTCAGAAACTGGCCTGAAATCACCTACAGCACACAGAGACAAAGACACAGACAGATACAAACATGCGTCAGCCAATAATGTAAGATGCTACAATCACATAAAAGGCTTTAACACAAGGAAGTCATTGTACCTTCACAGACAGGGTGTTGGCTACGATGCCATCCACTGTGTTTTCTGTGAAGGGGTCAAAGTGTTTGTCTGGCCGTCTCATGAACTCAGGCTTCAGTCTGTAGCCACTCCGACCGTTGTACTCGAACATGAAGAGATTGAGCTGCATGGACAAATCTGGAACAAAAAGCTAATATTAAGTTTAGGGCTGCAAAAGCTAGATTAGTAACGTAGGAAGAGTTGTAGCGCACCACCAGTGTGGCAGAGGTAAGAGTCCTATATTATTTTTTTTTATCAAAGACACTTTTATTCGACTGCCGTTGCCGATTTCCAAGCTCTTCTGGTTGATTCGAACGTACAAACAATGTGCAACTGTGATAAAACGATTCTGGTTCATTGGTAAAAAATGAAATGTACATAAAAACTTTAAGAGACACATCAACTATGAGTCCAAAAGAGCATTGCAGCAAGAAACATCCAGCCACTTAGCTTAGAATTATTTAGCCATAGCACTAATGGCTGCTTGAAATGAGTAGTTCGTGGCTTTAAATATATTTTCAGCTTTCGTCAATTTACTTTCTGATTCTGGATGAATTTTGGGTAAATTCAGCAGCTATGGTGCAGTGTTTGCATTGACTGTTGAGATCATGGCGAGTGTAGTATTTAGTGCTGAAAAAGAGTATTTATAACCACTGGCCAGAACATAAGACATTTAGCATTAACTTATCCAGGAGAGTCTTGTCTTTCTGCTTTGAGGACGACAGAGGTAACTTTAATTTATATCTGCCCACCGCATTACCCTATCGCAGGCATTGCAAAATAAATCTGGGGGTCTTGAGATGACTAACAACATAGGAAAGCAGAAAAATAAACATATTTCTGTTACACACAATCACGTTCTAATAAGCTTTATTCTAATGTGTCCTTTTGTTGTGAATTAGTGGATCATTTTCTTTATCTCTCTAAGAATTATTCAAATAAAACAATCTGAGGGGGAAAAATCCCACTGTGTTTGAACTGGTCACAAA
Source organism: Macquaria ambigua (assembly GCA_008360985.2). Taxonomy (NCBI): domain Eukaryota; kingdom Metazoa; phylum Chordata; class Actinopteri; order Centrarchiformes; family Percichthyidae; genus Macquaria; species Macquaria ambigua. Next base: position 29,371 of record VMKM01002720.1, on the reverse strand, counting down.
CTGTAGACACATGCAACATGTAAGAAAGTAGACTTTGATTTAAGCGGTCATAAGCCAAAAAGGTTGGTGATCACTGCTGTGTTGCATAAAAGGTTGACACTGGTACTAAACATCAGATGGACGTGTATATTACAGACTGACATGAAGGTTCAGCTGATGCCTGCGGTGCTTCGGTTTTTGTTAAGGTGTGTTCAGACCAAACGCAAAGAGAATCTTTTGCGTGGCACGATTACATACAAAGTCAATGAAAAGACGAAAGATTTGCATGACGCCATGTCACGAAAGCCTATCAGAGTTGAGATTCTCCTGACATCACGAGAATCAGAAATGGAGGACAAACTTATTGTCGCCGACAGAACAAAAAAAGAGAGGGCTTGGAGAAAAGTGAGTCGAAACCATAGGACTACATGGTAAGTTCTGAAAATATGTATCTGTTATTTGATTCCAGCTATCGGTTGTACTTTACTCCGAACCAAGTTAGCACCAGCAGGTACTCCTATTGGCTGTTAAGGGTGGATATTCACAGGTTACGAAATCACTTAAAAAACCCCTCAAGCAACCGTATTTGTGTGAGTAACGCAGGCAAAAATTTGCTTGTTTGCGATCTGACAGCTTTACAGTTACAGTCTGGTGGTAGACTGGGGATCAGAGGTCAAAGCCCAGGTGCTCACCTATAGTTTGGTAGTTGAGAGCCACCAGTTGACAGCCAGCGTTCCAAAAGAGTTGAGGCATGAAGTTGGATGAGTCGACTCTGGTTCCTTTAGGATAGATACGGCTCAACTGGGATTTATTGTATCTGGTTAATGTAAGGTTAAGAGCAATTATAGTTAGTTAAATAATGTTTAGCCTAATAACGTCACTGCCAAACATGAGCCCATCCAACAGTGCTGTATTTCAAAGATAAATCATAACATTATATGTACATGAATTTCAGGTAACTTATGTTTCTGTTGAAAGAAAAAGAGTTTATGTATAGATATTACTACAACTGCTACAACTACTGTGCTACTACAACTACTAATACACTTGTTTCTACACTTATTACATCATCATATATATTCAAGTAAAATGCATTATACCTGGTACACACTGGTGCAGAGACTTTCACAGATAATAGTGCTGTTATTGAAATTAAAATTAGTATTAAAAGTCGCTCAGAGAGACTGAGACAGATTTTTGAAGGTTTATACAAAAAAATACAAAAAAAACAGCAAAAGAGGAAAGAAGAACATAAAGTATAGAAGCAGTTGCCATTGCGTGGTGCAACTGTGGTAACTGTTGCCAAGGATACTCCACAAACTCCACTGGTGACTTTGTGAGGTGCTCCAAAGCTTTGGTCTCCACAAAAGACGACATGTGGTAACAGCGGGCTGCCTCTACACACACACACAGACACACACACACACACACACAGACATTTTTCAGCAATTATCTTGGTTTCAACATGATTCCCACATTCTGTTTGGATATTAATTGCCATAACCTTCTGCCTTTAAGTCATTTTTATGCTTCTGTGGTAAAATACAAGGTCCTAAACTTTGCATGCCTCGTGTGAAAACACCAGATAACTTATTTTTTTACTCGCAATCTTGTCATTTCAAGAAACAATGAGATCAATGACAGACAAACTGCTGCTCCATCATTGTACATTTTCATCAAAGGTCATCCTCAAGACATGAAATGTTGATCCTTGTACAGAGAGAGCTGAGGCATGAAATGAAACTGAAGGATTTACTGTACTGCTCAGCATCAGTATGTCAAAGTGTCGGGTCCTGATCTGCTTTTCTTACTCTTGGAGGCTTCGAAGGAGTTGAACTTGGTTGGCTGGACGTAGTTTACCAGAGTTGACATTTCCTCTGTAGCCACTGCCTCCCGCTCTGCTGAGCCCTGAAAACAAATGACAAAAGGAATAAAGTTTAAGAGTAAAGTTTGACACATTGAAATCAGCGTGCTGGGTTAATGGTCTGATGGCTGCATCATTTCCAGTAACATGTACCAGGCAGCAACTGCAACAAGTTCAACAGATACACATGTACACCAACAAATTGTAGTCAGGAGTTTTCAGCATTTAGTGACAAAAAACAGCACCATCATGTGACAGTGAACAGTAATACTAACGTCACACAACAGAGTAAACAGCAAACTAATTCCAACAAGACATCCATGTACACTTTCACACACTAATACACACAAACCTCTCACTACCAGATCTCACAGCAGGCCTATTTTTCTGTTTCTTCTTATTGTTTGCATTTGTTTTCGTCCTATTCTTCTCTTCTCTAAAGTGAATTGTGTTTCAACACCGAACACTGTTTAGTCTGTTTGATATCTGTTTGTCTTGAATAGAGACATTTTTATCAGCAGTTTCTTTGTTTTACCAGATCGTGTCTCTCCTCCCACATTCAGCTTATCTGTTTGTGAAGATAAGGGGAACTGTTACAGGTCGTAGGGAGTACTACTTTATATGTGAAAGAAGTTGTAAAATATGCACCCTTTTGTGGCTCCAGAGGGAGCTGCGCAAGATCTGATAAGTTGCCTAAAGTGGTTAAAGCTGAAGACTGAAGTCTGAAAATGAAAGAAATCCGAGGGCTGGCCTTCACGACTTTACTGGCCAGACGTTTGATTTTACTGAAATGGAAGCAAGCTTCTCCTCCTGCACACGATCGATGGATTAAGGAAGTCCTATATAATATTAAACTCAAGAAACTTAGATTCTCTCTCCCCCTATTGTCTTTCCTACCTCCTCCTGTTTCCTTTTTCTGAGCCCCTCGATTTTTAACTGTCCATCATGAGTCCGACAGTGTTACAGGAAATCGGTGGAGTATTCTTTTAATCAATCAAACCAGTAAGCCATCATTGCCTGTATGGCTAAAGCTCAGGCCCACTGTGAACACTGAGGACAAGAAAACAAAATAGCAGAACAGTTCACATTAAGAATAAAGAACAACAATGACAGCAAGAGGACTACACAGCAACACACTGCAGAGACAACGGCAAAAATAAAACACAAACAACAGTAAAAAGCAGCAAGTGTCAACAACAGCAATAACATTTAGAGTCCACAACAAGATTAACAAAGACAATGGCATAAAGAATAAACAACACAACAATGAAAATAAACAACACTTGTAAACATTGACAAATGGCGACAGCAGCGAGCGCGACCGCCCCTCAGCTTTGTGTGACGTCACCACTGACCTTTTTACCATCATCATCTTCATCATCATCATCTTCCTCACTCTCAGCCTCGATCTCTGTTAAAATTAAAGTTAAACAAGTCTTCATCCTCATCGTCTCTTCATCCATTCTTCTTTTTTTCTCCCCAAATATCAAAGACCAGTATTCAGCGGACACTGTGTATACAAGACAACTGATAACAAGTCTGATTACAAGGCAAGACTTGATATCAGTTACTAGGTTTGTATTCTCACTGTAGACAAAACACCATCATATAAACACCTTTATAAGTTTAATGAGAGTAACGCTAAAGCCGGTGACAAGGAAAACAGCAGCAAATATGATTTAAAGACACTACACAGCAATAACTGGTTAAATGCTTCCTTATTTTCAAGAAATGTATAAAACTTTGTCAGCCTGCAAGAATGCAAGATTTTTTGCTTTATGCATACTTTACAATCAATCCACAAATAAACCAACAGGAGACATTTATGCACAATATCTGAGTGATATATGACAAACTCAAATCTGTGCTTTGAGTTCAAGTAGAAAACCCACAAAAGATCAGACTATAAACCAAACAGATGCCTGTAGTTTTTGTAAACAACCCACTGCTTTAACTTGTCTGCGGGTGATTATTCAGCCCACTCGACTGACTAAAGGGTCATGGTCAGTGTATGAGTATGTACTTCAGCACAGCAGCTACCAGGCTCTCAGTCCCAGACCTGTTTTCAGGATTTGCACACCAGACGTGTCAATAAGGCTCCCTAATTTCCCCCTGCGCCGCTGTTTAATTGCTGTTCTGAGCTTCTGACCCCTTCTGGGATGTCCTGCTCATTACTGAGACATCCCTGATGAGGTGCAGCGGACTGCAGTAGAACATCAAAGACACGAGTGTGAGCAGAAGGAGCAGATTTGTCACTTTGGCCAAAATCATGATGGAAATTAATGGTTGAATAATGAGAGGTGTCCTCGGACAGATGCACCTCTGAATCCAGAAAATACGGCAATAATCTTGTGCGAATCTTTCATGTTTTCATGTTTTAACTTTTTTATAAGCTACAGTAAGATAAACTCTGTAACTGCCATGCTTATGATATTCTTGCAAAAAATAAATGACACTCAGACTACGAATTTTGTCACCTTTTGCCCTCTTTCTCCAAATCCTTCTTGTCTCTATCTCCTTGGATTTGTTCAATAAATATCTAAAAATAATATCAGTGGTCTGAATCTCTATACACCAACCATCAGTGGCAGTGCTGACACTACAGCGCCATCATTGTACCTTTTCAAAATGAGGCTAATTTGGTGGTGACTCATATATGCGAGGAAAAATGTCTGCTGTAGATTCCAGTTTGAAAGGTTCACACAAAAAACTCCACTAAATCAAACCCTGAGTACTCTTTATTAATATTTTCCAGCCGTATGCAGTTCTGGTAGCCTGAGAAACCCCAGAGTCATTATAGTCCGTTTTGTGTTTTGATACAAAGATTGTCAGTGTGTCACAGCTGAACACATTTCACATGGATTTCTAAGCTGAAAAAAGTCCTTGTGTCTTTGTGTCTTACCTCCTGTGTTGTTGCTAGGAGACACTGGTTCGTTGCTCTGATTGGCAGGTTGGTCCGTCAGTCTTTTGGTGTCCGTGTTATTGGAGGGTTTGTGGGATTTCTTGTTCTTGATGAGAATTTTGCCCATCAGCTCCTGAGGACTGGGCAGGTGGACACCTGACTCCAGCTGCAAACACACACAGTGGAGATGACAGCACAATCGCTAGCTGTAGTTAGCTAACAACACACAATTTGTGTTTGTTCAGCAGTTACTAAATCCTGTGTGTGTGTGTTTGTGTTACTTACAGGGTATTTGTCCAGAGGGTCAATCAACAGCGCTTCTCCGAAAATAGATCGACAATATTCAGCCATTTTAGCCTGCTGCTTCAAACTGATAGAAAGATAGATAGATTTAAAGATTGATCCATATAGATCAATTGACACATAAACCAACAAAATAATGACAGAGATTCTCACGAGTCCACGTGGTTTTCAAAGGAGAGTATGACAGGGAAAGGTGAGGTCTTGAAGGCGCACTCTGCGATAGCTTCAATCACTTCCTGGAAAATAAAAAACAAAACAAAACAACATCAGTACCAAGATTAGCAAGCCGTTAGCAAGCAAGCAAAAGAAAATCAGAACATTTGATATGGCACATTTTATTCCAGAGGAGATACAGTTTAAAACATAAATACACAAAAAAAACAGAAGTAATCAAATGTGCAGGAGTCTGTTTTCAGTCTGCCTTTAAACAATACTTATATTTGAGCACTTCTAATGCAAAGTGGCTAAATATTCCAGCAGTTAGGACCATAGCAACCTAAAAGCAGCTTCACCAACTTATGATTTGGCCATTGGAACAACCAGAAAGCCTGTGCCAGATGACTTCAGAAGTTTGTAGAAAAAAATACATTTTTGTAAAATCTTTGGACATTTGATGCCTTATTAGAATTGACAAGAGCGCAATGAAATGAGGTAAGTGTACTAAACCCCAAAGGCACCAGAGCAAATGCTGTAATCAACTCTAAAACTACAGAGAAGCCAAAGCAGAGAAAACGCATGTGAGAAGTGCTGATGGTCTGGCAGCAGCATTTTGATATAGTCACAGAAAAACTACAATGTGAGCAATTAAATTTAAATGGTCTACTAAACATGTTCAATGGACACAGAGTTGTTAAATTGGTACTTAAAAGCACTATGAAATTAACTGTAAGTTTAAGGGACTTGTGATACTACAATGTGTATACACCTTAAAAGGGATTTCTGACGTCATGGTGAACCCGTGTGTGATGACAGGTTCCTCCTCAGCAGTTCGTCCTTTCCACACATCTAATTCCACACAGCGGCATCCGGCCAGAAGCACCTGCCTGTACATCTCTACCGAGGAGCTCCCTGCCAGCTGGCCCGCTGAAGCACGAGGAGTAAGAAGTAAAATGAGACGTTACGACAGGTTAAAACTACAAAGCTACCTCTTGTCCACATTGTCAATGATCAGAAACGCTTTCATGCCAGGTGACTCAATAAACGGGTTGTCAAGATAATAATGGAATACAGTATTGTAACTGTAAGACATAGGGAAAGCTTTGTTGCCCTTTGTTTACATTGTTTATTTATTTTATGAACCGAGATATAGACAACAAACTTAATGGTCTGTTTTCACGTTCTGTAGACACCTGAACCCCCCTAAAACCAGAACACAGCCCAAACCTCACTTTCTAGGCCAGTCTCTGGTTCTAGTAACAAAGGCATGGCTACTTTTAAGGTCAGGTACTAATTTACATACAAGTGATGTCCTTTTTCTTACTGCTACAAATGCAGATCAGGTGTTTAGTGGAGGTGATTTTCTGAGATGCTGTTGAGCTCAGTGTCACTCTGAAGAACTATAACGGATGACAATCTGCTTTGTCCACAGAATTTAAACTGTCACCTTGTTGTTGAATAGTTGTCTCTGTTATTTATTGGTTATGATGCTTCAGTAAATAATTCACATTCTAGGAGTTGACCCTTGACCCCTGTGAAGTCAGAAAGGCTATGGTTTGATCTGAGTAAAACCTGAGTAAAAGTTGCTTTGAGTTAATCTTTTTTGTTTTATCAATTTTCATTGTGTTTATTAGTTATGAGGCTGTTGTGAGCCCATAGTTCCTGTCAGTTTCACACAGATTACACTGATTAGTTGTGTTACTGGTCTGAAATGAGCTTCAAAATTCTGATAAAATGCATTTTGTAACAATTTTTTCTAAGCAATTTTTTTGTAAAGTAGTACGAAAATGCAGTTTTTGGCCTGGGACTGAAAGGGTTAAGTTTAGAAGTGTGTGTGTGTGTGTGTGCGCGCGTACCTGTCAGGTATGTATTATGCGATGAGTTGATGATATAGTGAGACAGGGGGAAGCTCATGTCTTCAGACTGATCCAGTTTCTCCGGTGGGATGACTCCGTTCTCATCACTGGACAGATAACTGGAGAACGCCTGGAGAGTGACGACGCCTACATGACACACACGCACGCACGCACGCACGCACGCACGCACACACACAGGATAAAAGAAAAAAAGGATAAAGCATCAGAGTGAGTAAATTCATCTTTGTGGTATTTCTCTGGTATAAATATTTTATGCACCCTCAAGTTTCCCTTTCAGACTCTTTCTTAACATCTTGTTGGTTTTCTAATATTTTAGATGTGAAAATAGAACCTATAAAACTTCAGTCATACCCAGCATGTCCTGATATCTAAACAACATTGCCTTCCAAATTGAATAGATTTGTTGCAAAGTAATTTCTAGAAATGTCTGACTAAAATAATGTTTCAATTTGACTCCATGTACAAAAATCTATCTATTCTATCTCACAGACAGAAAAAGTAACAGAAAGAAGAGGTGGTGCTGGACTCGAAGTAGGTGCCAAATCACAAATGTGTGCACCTTAAGTGCTTATTTTAGCAGTTTACACTCTGTGGGTGTGTGGGTGGGTTAGAAGAGTATTTTGGTATCAACCCATGAACACATACAAAAGTATATGTTGCTAACAAATGCAGCCGACTAGCTAATGGCATCATAAGCTATTTAGGAATATAGTGAATATAATGTCCTCAGTGTGAACCAGAAGATAAAGAGGAACCTGTTTGTGTGTGTGTGTGTGTACCTTGCTTCAGCTGTGCCTGGTCCTGTTGGTACCTCTCCATCAGAGTGTTTGTCTGTGCAGGACGAAGAGGCGGGTAGAGGATTTCATTCAGCCTCGGGTCTCTCTGCTTGTTATTGATGAACTCCGTCATCTGATCGACTGACAGCGTCCCATCGTCCCCTCCTCTACAGAGCAGAGCGGGGTCAGGGCTCAGGTTATAGGATACTACTAAAAAACATCACATGATCCTTTAAAAGTATTAGAATATATGCTGTCCAATATAGTTGCAATATGTCCACATGTTCTGCCATGTTATTTTCACATAAGCTCTGTCTTCTGTAATTAAACTACATGTAAAGACAAATAAACAGACCTATCTCATTACCCCAGAGTAAAAATGATTTCTGTTTGAATTAGAGCTGAAACAATCAGTCGTTGTTGGTTCCAATTATTTGAGGATTTGCAGCTTTTTTCTATCTCACATCATCATAAACTGAATCCCTCTGTGTTTTTTAACTGTTGTTCAGACAAAACGATTAAGTGGAAGATGACGACTTAACTCTGACAACTTGTGATGGGTGTTTGGCCTTCTTTTCTGACATTTTAAAGACTAATTCATTGAAAATAATCGTTTGATAATAATCATTACTTGCAGCCTGACTTTGAATTTGCTGAACATAACAGAGTTAATACTGCTTAAGTTAAAGATACAGCATCTCTCTCTTTAATCCGTCTCCGTGTACAAGTGGGACAGAAGATGAACCATTATTCATCATTCTTCCCATATGAAAGAAACTGGCCTGAAGCAAATAACAACACACTTGAAAAAGCTTATTCTGTAGAGTAGCTTGTTCAACGTTAATAAGTCTTTGAGCTGATCAGGGGTCAGTGGCTGCAGCTGTAAATGAGGTGAAGGATTTTCTGAATACTTACTGCAGTTTAAAGATGTTGCTAAGCTCAGGACGAGGACACAGGCTGTCCAAATAGCTCCTGTAAACTTCGAGTGTGAAGTCCTCCAGTTTGATACTGTCACCCTGTCAAATATATATGACATGGACCTTAACATAACCACATTTTTAATCTGCAAGAACTGAAACGTTGTGTTTTATCCTCCTCCTACTTAAAAAAAATAATCAACCGTTTCTCCTCATCTTTGATTTATTTCCCCAACTATTCTGCACAACTCTTAAAAAGAATCTTTATGTGCTCACAGGAATATTCAACGTGAACCCCACTCTTACATTTCTGCTTTTCACTCGTTGCTTCAAAACTTGATGATGACCCAGATATTTGAGCTCATTTCACCCCTCCATGCACTGTGAGCCTTTCCGGACAAAAAGCATCAGATAAAAGCAAAAAGAAAATGGAGAAAAAAGAAGGATAAAAAGACTGTGTGTGTGTCTTATGTGTAGTCAAAGAGAAGGCTTTTCAAAGCATGTATCCATGACATATTTTAACTGCTTAAACTATAAACTCTCATGTGTATCTGCTGTTTAGTGCCACTAATAATAATACAAACTCATTTGAAGTATTTACCCGTCCGTAGGGCAGCCTGCAGCTCTCCAGGGAATTCTCTACTCTCTTTCTGTCTGATGAAAACAGTCGAACAATGCTGCAATAGACAATGACAACACACCATTACCAGCTCAACATGTCACCAACCCAACACCTACATTTTGACTTGTCCCTCTAACTAACTACCCCAAATTAACTCCTCCAACTCCTCTAACACAAAACCTAAACAAAATCCTTTACCTTCCCCAAACCTCCTGGTTTCTGAAAATGTCCCTTCAACAAATTTTACCCTAACAATAGGAATGTCCTTACTTTACCTCCTCTCCTCCCCTGACTTCCAAGATTATCAGTTGACCCTAATTCAGCTCCTGGTTTGCTTCTAAAATACAGCTTTCCCTCATAACTGTATTATCCATCTCATGCTCTGGCAGCGGTTGATTACCAGGTCAGTGCTGAATTAAGCACCTTCGTGAATCCTGTCCCTGTTTTTGCTTTCCCAAGTGCACATGGAATTAAGTTTATTTTTGGAAGCAAGGGACAGGAAAGAGCAAAGTTTCAGTTTGTGCGTGTCTCTGCAGATTTCGCCGGGCTATTTTCTCACATCCTCAACCATCTTATGTAACACGTGCCTCAAAGTTAACACAGAACCATTGATTAAAGATTAGGGAGGTAATAATAATCAGGAACTCACTTCTTGACAGGAATTCTCCCCTCTGCGTTCGGCTGGAGAGTTAACCTGACGTACCTGAAACAAAGAGAGTATAAAAGTTCAGAGCTGCATATAAGGCTCCCAAACGCACCAGATCTCAAGTAGATAAGTATCGTGATCATAGACTACAGACCATCAGGTCTGTAGTGAACTAAGAGGCACTGAAAGTGGCCAGCATTGGTACTGAGTGTTTGGTTGGTAATTTTGTGTACTGATGAACTGTCTGTTTTTTATGTTGTTGGGATTGTTGATGGTGTGCTTCTTAGTGGGAATTTAGTATTGTTCTTCTGTTGTTTGTTTCGGGGTGGTTGTTAGTTTTTGTTTTGTTTCTTAGTTTTTCGTATGGTGTGTTATTGGGTCTGTTCTTGTTTTTTTTTACAAAGTGTAAGGTTTGATTTACTCTAACTGATCTTTTAGCTCTGTAACCTGCGCATCATTAGTGGCCTCCGTCCAGTAACTACAGATGAAAATGAGCTTTTATAGCTTTATCTGGTGCAAAATATGTATTGTGCATTGTCCCTGCTAAAATAAACCATGAATAAATAATGATTCTTCTTCAGTCTTCCCACCTACAGTTTAGACACACAGCAATATTTGTTGGAGCTCTTGAGCAAAACAAATCTCACTTTATCAAATGGAGGTCTGTGGGGTAATCCATCCTTTGGGTGTCCTTGCTGAAAAAACATTTTAGAAGGTCTTTTCTAGAATTAATATTTCTATTTGATATTGTTATCTTTTGATGGAGGTCACAAAAAGATCTGAATTATTCTGATCACAGACCTGAAACAGGGCTACGTGCAGATGGGAATAATATCATTGGTGCCACTAATGCTCGATGCTAAAAGGTTAAAATGGTAAATTTCTCTGAGAAAATTACAGATTCCACTAACACTCTTTTAGCACCAGCCGTGAAGAGCTACATATGACTTCCTCATCATTTCATAGACACCTAGTAGACAAACAGTAGATGTCATAGTAGAAGTATTCTGGGACACTTAACCTGTAATCTGATGTAAACTTACAGTAGATTTATAGTCTGGTTAAATATAGTCTCTTGATGATCCACATTTAATTGGAAACTGAAGTAACTTGATGAGTTTATATAAGATTAAAAAAAAAGGTCCCATAAGACTTAGCTTTTTTAAAATAACTTTAAAAGATATGCCATATTCTTCTTATTGTCAACAAATGCCATGAAAAGATCAAAATCAACAATGCATCAGTCCAAGGTTCTTTGTTCCTACTGAAGATGTAAATGTTTAAAAACGGGTCACAAATATATAGCTTTATTTTTGAAAAAGTAAAAAAAAAAAAAAAAAAGTAATTTCCTAAAACAGCTGGGCATTGTAGTTTTCAGGAAACGTTACTAAAACGGGAGGAAATTGTGTGTTTGCTGGGGACTATTTTCAGCGGCGGATTAACGCACACTTGGTTCTCTAGTAAGTATTTCCGGCAACAGGAAGGTTTATGTGGGATTGAATTAAGTTAAACTACAGTGTGTGTGTTCAGGTTAATGAAGCAACATACTGTATCACCCAGTGCAACAGTGTGGCTCAATGATGTATTTTTAATGAATTTTGAATTTTTGAATGAACAATGGAGCTCTGTGGCACAGAGGAATACAACATGGATACACACACAATACTTGTTAGTAGAATCAATTCATTGTTGGTTTTGGTCTTTTCTTGGGATTTGTTGACAATAAGAAAAATAAAGAACATCACCAGACTTTTCCTTTAAATAGGCTGAAGTTCGAAGTGTGCTTAAAGTGTGTACATGCATGTTTGTGTTTGTGTGTGTGTGTGTGTGTGTGCGTGCGTGCGTGTATGTGTGTGTACTCACGCTTTCAACAGACCCTGGTCTCTGTTGAGATTGTGGCTCAGCAGGTTGGAAGACAGAGAAAACAGTTCCTCACACCACACCTACCGAAATCAGACACTCCATCATCATCATCATCATCATCATCATCATCATCATCATCCTCATCCTCAGTCCCTGGCATCATCACTGTGGCGAGTTCAGTACCTTAGCTTCGTCCTCCTGTGAAGCGATGAAGTTGAGCTGGTTGACGTTCACAAGGTCTGAAGCCGTAACCACGGTAACCATGCGGTTCTCAAGCCGGCCAACCAGGTTTCCCACATCGAGCAGCTCCCGCAGCTTGGCCTCCTATTGGACGACAGAAAATAAAAGCTGTCGGCTGAAACAGTGCCATGCTGGAGGCACACACATGAGGAGACGGATGAGGTGAGGGGAGGCAGTTTATATGCTTCTCATTTATCTAAACTAAACATCTGCTTATTGACAAAGTGTCCTGCTCTAATACTGAGAGCATTATATGTCTCACAGATATTCAAAGTTTACATCCAATGTGAAATGATATATTTGTAACAGGCAATGCCAGTGTGCTGCATGTTATCTAGTGGCAAGGGTGGAGAAACCTGCCTAAACTGAGTGCAGGGGAACATGAGAAACTATCAGCTGATGATCAGTTGCAGGAAGTGTTGTTGAAGCTGTCGTAATGCTTTCCTGTTGAAAATAAGCTACTAAAAATCAGTGAAATATCAGGTGGTTTGACATAAAAAACCTTTTAAACTGCTGTTTGTTAGACCAAACTTTAACTTCATCTTTGGACAGCTTGCAAATGTTGGCAAAGACACAAAAGTAAAATATTTGACAGGGCATCTGAAAGATGTGTTAACCATGTTGTTTACCATGCTAATGGTACACGTGACTTTGTATCTTGGCTGACGAAGCTGTCAGTTTAAGCTGGCACACGTGGCATGTGCCATTTCGTGCGGAAACTCTGCTGATCCCGTGCAAACTGCCAATATGTTGGGTTTTGTTTGCAAGCTGTATGTTTGGAGTGCACATAGGATTTGCCCTGCACTATCCATTATGCTCAATACACAACATTTATTTAGTCATGGATGTTCAAAACAAGCATCTCAGGCACCTTTGATCCAATAATATATAATATAACCACATAAAGTGGAACATAGTGAATCCGTAAATATCATAACAAGAAACAGCAATGAATAAAAGTCAGTAGTGTTAAATTTGTCATAAATTAGTCATATTCTGCCTTTGTATATCACTTTTATTAGTGAACCGAATTCCAACAAATTTGACTCTTGCTTTTATTAAATACTAGAATTAAAACAGACCCCCTCTCCCATATTTACACACAGTACAATCCATCACAGTCTCCTGTTTTACTTTTTAAGTTTTCTGTCTTTCTGTATTTTTTTTGGAAGAATTTGGGTGCGATTACAATAAGTTTAATTCCCTCCTCTGCCCAAACTGAAGAGACTTAGTGAGGAGGAATTCTCCAGCTTTTAAGGAGCTTTTCTTCTGCGACAGAAAGCAACGTTACAACATTAACATCAATTTCTGAGTGACAAAATAAATGCGGAGGTAGTGGAGGAACAGAGGGAGGAGACTATTGGAGATTTGTGAAGCAGCCGCACTAATCATGATTTAAAATCATTCAAGAACCCCAGTCAGGTGGATAGTGGATAGTTAATCTGGCTGCCACTGAACCATTTATATGATATTCTTTGTTATTTATAGAGCTTTTTCAAGCAACATACATAAAGAGCTTTCCAGAGGTAGGAAGATAAAACATAATGACAGGACATAAGCAGCATCAAAGCATTAAATACAACATATGATAGTAGAAAAATATAATAAAGTAGAAACTCTCATAGTATAAGAATAAAACATACATATAAGAGAGGGATTAGTTGTAGAGAAAAGCCAAACCCACTATAAAAGAATAATACAAGCACAAAATAAAACAACACTGAAAACATGAATGATTAAAACATCAGTTGTGCTGCATAAGAGGAGCAACCATTGAGTGAGAGGTCACTGAGAGGTCACAGAAAAGGTGAAGTAGAGTACCTTGGGTGTTTTGGTGCTTCTCCCTGTTCTGACATCTTTTACGAGAGTCAGGTCCAACAACTCTGTCTCCTAAAGAAAACACACACACACACACACACACACACACACACAGAGTCAGCTGTTACCTGGGAGGTAAATGCTTCATCCTGTTTCCTGCTAAGGATTTCAGCCCACCTGGAGAGAAAGTGTGTGTGTGTGTGTGTGTGTGTGTGTGTGATAATCAATGATCACATGCTGTCTATATGCTTGCTCTTTGCAATACCTATTTAAAGTTGATCCTACAGCCTTTCATCATGCTATATCTGTAAAGTTCTTATACAGCACATTTACATTTACACTAGTGAGACAGTAAGTCTAAGTCAAATAAACAATTTCATGCATGTTTTCCTTTAACATATATTGTCATCTACGAAAAATGAAAAATGCGTACTGAATGCGCTGAAAATAATGATTAAGTCTTGAAACTGCTTTCTCAGTGACTTTGGCAGTTTATCCAATTAATTATGTAAGGAATAATACACCACAGTACATTTTTTCACTAAATCTATGGTGTCTAGATGTAACGTACACACTAGGAACGGACAGTGTAGAATTGAAGACCGTTAGCATCATGGTGTGCACTCTCCCGTGTTCGTTATTTTTCTATATCAGGATATCTTCTGTTTTATTAGCGCTCCCCCCCCATAGCCACTTACCACAAGAAAAAAGAGAAGCCGTGTTCACATCCATTTTTAAAGTTTGCATTAGCTTAACTGTTAGCAAGTAGCATCTGTAGCGAGTATTGTTGCTATGGATACCTGCAGCTACTTTGGCCGCAAATTTAAAAACAGTGGTTGACCATGACCATGGCTCTGGTATATTTTCAACTAATATGTAATTAGTTCAAATATGAAAATGGAAAATTATTCAGAGAATATTTGGCCCAGTTAAAATGGAGATTTCACTAAAATAGTAACCTGCACTCTTCACGGGTCAATTAATTTAGGTAAAGAGCACATTAAAATAAGAGGGTAAGGTAAGACTAATATGTAATTAGCCTTTGACTCAGAACTGTGTCTGACCCAAGTCCCAATTTTGAGGACTTGGCGACTCAGGTCTGAATATTGATGAGTCAAATCTGGCCAATATAGGCCTACATGTGGAGGGGATTCAAGACAGTGTATGCGTCTGTGTGTATGTGTGCTCAACCTTATTTTGGTCAGTCCAGTAGAGGTAAAATCCATGTGGGTCCACATGCAGAATCACTGGAGTCACAGTAGACAGATCCTAAAGAGAAAGACAGGTGGACAACATAAAAAACAAGACAACAGCAAACAGCTTTCAAGTAGATATATTTAATGCACTCAAAAATTGCCACAATATGACCAGAAAATAGTGCCCATAGAAAGTACTATAATGGAACGGATCACTGTTACTGTCATTTTAGTAGAAAAGGTGAAATTACCATTATGCAACACTACACCTATCAGTGGTGGTGCAAAAATGATGATTCATAAATGTCCAGAATCTCATTTTCCTTCTCACACCAGAGTCAACTTTTAAATGTGCTCATTAAGCAGGGAACAGTCGAGTGAGTGAACAAGGGGGTGATTTTGGACACAGCGTAACTCTTACATGTTACGGACTAAAGTTCTTTTCAGTTGTCATGACATCCAATGACTATTGTCCCTGTTGCCGTAGCAACCCACCATGACAGTTTGTAATTGGTTGCAGGTGGAATCTGGCCATTGCAGCTGTCCTGATGTTTTGCTGTTTGAAAAGCCTTTGCACTTTATATGAAGCGTTCCCTTCAGAGGACCAGTTCATGATGGGAAAAGTAAAAAAAAAAAACACAACAACAACAGTGTGCACTCAGCAAAATTCAGAAGTTATTAAATCTAGTATAAACTCCGGTTAAGCTGTGTGATTCCTAAAATTATTTCATTCAGATCTTGGCAGCAAGCAGTCGTAAGGGGAGTTACAGTATATGATGTCTTTAAGCTCGCAGCTAAATTGAAGTCAGTTAAACAAGTGTTTTATCTTAATGGTTTGGATAGCTTTACCTCAAGTCAGAAGTGGCTTAATTTTAGAGATACTGGTAGAAAGTCTTTTGACTCAACTATTAAAAACGTGTCCAGAATCAAATGGCTTCCAACTTGAAGCTGCATGGTTCAAAATGAGATGTCTAGAGTCAAAGATTAAAAGGCTTCATGTGATAGGTCAAATATAACTCAAATTCTGCAACTTAAGCTGTATAGAATCAATACTGCAATCAACACAACAGACATCTAGGCCTACAGAACGGGACCCAGGAAGGAGCTAAGCTGTGTTCAAAACAGAATGAAGCAAACATAAATGGTGTGATTAATGCAGAAAAATACAGTGAAATAAATTTACACATGTTCAAAGCAGCATATATTATGGATGGATACAATAATAAAATCTAAATTAAAAAACAAAGACTTCATATCTAAATGACAAAATAGGTCATTTTTAGTGCATTCAGATCCTCAGAGCTTATGGTTAAAAACTTGGAAATTAAACTAACTGACTAAGGTTAGGGAAAGATTATTGTCATGACAAATAAATAACTGTAAGGTTTTGTTAAGGTTACGCAACATGGTTAAGGTTATGGCAAGATTGTTGACTACTGAAGGGAGAAGGGATGTGATCCCGGGTCTCCAGTGTCGAAGTTGAATACTTTTCCACACCTTTATTTTTCACTGTGCGATAAGACTCTACTCTCTGTTTCGGCACTGAACAAAAACATGCAGTTAGTTGTTTTAAGCTGTTGGA
The DNA here is from genome assembly GCA_008360985.2 of Macquaria ambigua. Taxonomy (NCBI): domain Eukaryota; kingdom Metazoa; phylum Chordata; class Actinopteri; order Centrarchiformes; family Percichthyidae; genus Macquaria; species Macquaria ambigua. The sequence goes on along the minus strand of VMKM01002720.1, from coordinate 12,630 downwards.
ACAAACAACCAATTGTGTCATATTTCAGTTTCATTAAAATCATTACAGGAAGAGCATATCTTATTCCAAAAATGCAGCTTCTGTACTGTAGGATTATTTAGAAATCAGAAATCGATCAGTTTCTATGAAAGGTCACAGACTGTAAAAAGCACATTTAACATACAGCATGGTGACCAGCCTTAGGACTCCAGTTGTATCATTTTATCCTGGCAGGATCTCTTTTTGGGAAACAGTCTGCTAAAATATTTGTCTAGATGTCAGTGCTTACAAAGTTCTGCATATTTCTTTGCATGTGCTTTGAAAAGGTCATGGATTCTGCTGTCTGAGCTGCTTTCCTCATAAAAGTGCAGCTTGCACTGAAAAAGAAGAAAAACTAGAAGAAAAATCTCAGAAGATGGTTAACTAGATCCCTGGTTGTCACTCGTTGGCATGGCAACCAATTCCATTTTTCATAAAGCTCAGCTCTACATGGTGGAGAAATTCAAATATCAAAACACACACACACACACGGTTCAATGGTGGTAAATAGATTCAACAGTATATTGGATTAGCTCTTCCGTGAGTATGATTCATGATATTATATGGCTCAATACATTGAGTTACACACACACAGCCAAACAAACATCCATTCTTTCTCACACACATCAGATCTGTTTAGGTGGTGGTAACCATGCCAGTTACCATGGCAACCGGACAGCACGTTTCTCATAGTCAGGGCCCGTACTTCAGCATACCAACACACACGCACGCACGCGCGCACGCATGCATGCACCCTGCATATGCACATAAACACACACTCAAACACACACAACTCCACAAATACCTACAATTATGTTTGACTGTGCATGTGACAGGATTGGAGGAGTTCTGCATGTGTATGTTTAAATGCACACACACACACACACACACACACACACACAGAGTACAGTAAATGTATAATGGATTCCATACCAACAGGTGGCAATAGAGAAACTGACCACAATTGCGTTTCCACACACACACACACACACACACACACACACACACACACACACACACACTGTCACACTCCTCTCCGTCTTGCTGGCGTCTAATCCACAGGTACTTACTGCCAAAGCTCAATCAACAAATGAATAGTAAACACATCTGACAACATGGCACATTTCCTCCTCCTTTTCTCTCACTCCATTCAACTGGATTCGATTCAATTGAGCATAATAATGATATGATTCTGATATTGCCACAATATATGTATATATTACAAGAATAAAAATAAACCCAAAAAATTAAATGGAGTTAAAAAGCAAAATATAATAAAGACATTTGGCTTACTATTAGTGCTATTAAAAATAAGTGTCCTTACCTCATCCCATTTAATGAAGTTGCTTCCGTTCCTCAGTGTGTGAGAGACGGAGGGAGGCTGGAGTTTCAAAGCATGGACCCCCGGCTGAGCACTCGCCATGGCTTCACACACATTAACACACTCTCTCACACACACACAAACTGGAGATGCTCAGGCTCAGACACTTGGATGCTGCATCTCTGTTATGTCCGAGCCCAAACTCCTCAGAAGTCAGGCAGAGACGCTCAGCTGCAGCAGCATCCTCTCCTCTTCAGATTTCGTCCTGTCTTGGCTGCACTTGTCTTCCCTGCCTCTCCGTTCACTCTTTTTAATTTCAGTCCTTCTTCTTCTCTCTCCTCTTTCTCTCTGCTCTGTGTCTCCTTCCTCTCTCCTCTCTTTTCTTATCCCTCCCTCTTCTCCTCTTCCTCCCTCCCTCTGTTTGTCTCCCCCTCTCTCCTCTGTTGGTGCTGCATCTCACAGAGAGACAGACTGAAACAGATGCCTTCGTGGGAGACAGGATACGTGTGTGTGTGTGTGCATGTGTGCGTGTGTGTGCGTGCGTGCACTGCCTCCACAAATTGACTCATCGACGACATGCGCACAACGGCAGCTTCCCACAGATGGGGGAGGGATAAGAGAGGGAGAGCAGGAGCGACAGGGAGAGATAGAGAGAAAGAAAGAAGAGAGTGGGAGAGATGAAGAGAAATTAAGAGAGGAGGAAAGAGGAAGGAGGGAAGAGGAGAGTAGAGGGAATAAAGAGCTAGTGGGAGAAAGGGGAAAGAGAGTGGGCGATTTAGTGGAGGGTGAATCAAACCAAATCAGGATTACGGTCAAATGAGGCCACTTTTGAACATACACTACATTATTACGTTATGTGATTGTCATTCCTAAACCATGGGCATTAAGCTGCTGCCATAACAGCCTCCGCTCTTCTGGTTTCAGACGTGCCATCAGATTTTGGAACCTGGCTGCAGGGATTTGCTCTTGGTCAGCATTAGTGAGATCTGGCACTGATATTGGGCAATAAGGCCTGGCTTGCAGTCAGCGTTGGTGTTGGATGCAGTTGAGGTCAGGGCTCTGTGCAGGCCAGTGAAGTTCCTCCACCCCAAACAGGGAAAAGGGGTTTCATCTATTTAAGCTTGTTTTTTAACATGCATCTGATTAACTGATTTACAATAAATAGTCAAATGGAATATTTATGTTTGGCAAATCATTCGGTGGTAATACATATGTATGCAGAAGTAGCCTATTAATGAAGCATTCATCTCATAACAATTAATGACACATGGCTCTCCCCTATATAATAAAACATTAGACACTTTTAATTTAAAAAAAAAACAGAATTGGTATTGATAATGTTGATTCTGTGGCCTACGAATTATGTTGAAACAAAAAAAGGGCCTTCCCCAAACTGTTGACACAAAGTTGGAAGCACACTATTGTTTAAAATATTATTTCTTTTTTTGTATAATTATCTTTAAATATTTCATGCTTTCCATCATAAGGTTTTGCTTACAATCTCTTACCAATAAACATATATAATAATACCTTGATGTATAAGATATGATAAGATTTAAGATGTATACTATCTAACATGAAGCATTAGTACATTCACAGACACAAAATATGAGACACATGTACATTCATGTCACATTCATTCCTCTTACACAAAACACATATACCTCTCATCCCAACCCCCTACCCTCTGCAAACATAACTTGTTTAAAATATTAATTCATGCTGTAACATTATGATAATCATCAGTATGTACGGTGGTGTCCACATACTTTTGACGATATAAAAACACAGGTTGGGATTAGATTTTTTATGTTTACAAACACAACTAATTATAACAGAGGAAGGAGGAGAGTGGGCGAGACAGTGGAGATTGAATAATTGAATATTAAAACAATATTGTAAGAAAAAATACAGTCAATGACAAACGGGCAGAAAGCAGTAACAACGTGTCTCTGCCTCCAAATGCAAAATCTGATATTGGCAGTTTTGGTGCATGAAGAGTCCAGTAAATAAGAGAACGTGGTTTAGAGTGTGAGTATGTGTGTAATGACTCAGAGGATCGAGAGGCAAATAAGGACAGTTAAGGACACGACCCTGTGAATGTCTGTAATATCTGCCCCTGCGTGTTGTGTTTAACAATAAGCAGCGGATTGAAATCCAGTCAGGCTCTCTGTAAAGCAATCTCAGTAAAACATGTTAAGTGTTTGCAGAGCAGCAGACAACACAGATACATAAATACAATAAAATGCTCATAAAAATGCATCTCACTGATATCACAGGGACGTGTGTAAAAAAAACCCTGTTGGCTGATGTATTTATCTCTCTTTGCAGGGAACTAATGATTATTCACACACTCTGCACTTTTGATGAAAACTGTTTATCCAGACTTACAGAGACAATATTTCTTACTGAAGCCCATTAGGAAAGTTAGAAATAATAAAGAATGAATGAATGAATGAATATACTCATTGTTGTCATCATGAAATGTCATGATTATGAGATAATAAGTCAAAATGTTTTACTTACTATCTCATAATTTTGATTGAGCAAGTCCGAAATTGGATTTTCCATACACATAATTTGGACTGTGTCATAATTTTTTAACTTAACTTCCACATTTTCTGGAACGACATGTTGCTGTTGAATTTTTAAATTGCCAAAAGAACCACAAAATCCAATTCCATTCACCTCCACTGTATTGTAGTGGATGAGACAGATATCCCAAAACCTGAGCGAATAACACCAAAACTAACCAATGAACTCGGCATGGTTTGACACCATTAGAGGTAAATAAGACATAATGTAATTTGACCCTCTCTCTGATGATGTTTTTGATTAACTGGTTAATCATTATGTCAATAAAATGTCATAAAATGGTGGAAAATTCCCTTTACAGTTTCCCAGAGCTCAAGCTGATGTCTTCAAATTGCTCGTTCTGTCCGACCAGCAGTGAAAAACCCAAAGATATCTAATTTACAACGATATAAAACAGAAAAACACACCAGAAAATGTTTGCCGTTTTTGCTTGATAAATGACTTAAAGCTGGGGTAGGCAAAATCTGTGCAACCTATACAAAACCTTCTGCCTTCTTTTTCTTCCAATCACTTTTTGTGATTGATTAAAGCTGCTTTAAGTTCCATTAGTGTCATTGCATTGACACACAAAAACACTGCCAACCGACCACATAGCTGTTTGCCTTAACACACATGCCTACGCACTTGCCAGGAGGAAAATATTGATTTCGACATGTACACTTTATAAGACACAAGAGCATACAGCGTTCTGCCAATGTCACAGTGTGACCCCATAACCTACACACAAATATAATACATCGCATATTTGATATACACCCTTTCAAGGCCCACTTTATCAGCCTGCAGCCTCCTACACACTCACACTTTAATGCATAAAAAGACACGCGCAGAGACTCATGTTGCCATGACACTGTGAGTTCGTACCTGATACTGTTAGTCAGTGCCAGAGCCAAATGTATTGGCAAATATCCAAAATTAATATATTGCACTACACCAAAAGATGAACGTATAGAGAAGAATAGAGAAGAAGCGCTGTGTCTTTACATCTGTCATCATAAGATCATAATTGAGGAGAAATATGAAACAGGATTTTGGCATTTACAGAACAAATGCTGTTCAGTCCAGATAACAATCCAGTATTGTTCACATAGACACAGCAGGCGCTTTGCTTCAGTAAACACTGGGGAAGCATTGAACAGTGTTATGACTGTCAGCACAAAAGAGCAGTTAAGGTGCTCTGTGTTGCACCTCAGTGAGATGAGACGGAGGCATTGAGGAGCTCCCACAACAGGGGTGGGAGGTTTTGTCTCAGATGGATTCAGTTCAGGATCTTCCCGCGGAATTTGCATACAGAAAGTCCAATGAAAACATACACTACCATCGGTGGTTAAGTAGTTAATTACTGCCTGTTTATGGCAGTTTTGGGGCAGAGATTCCTCCTAAGGATTTCTTGTCTACATTGATAATTTAAGTCTGAATATCACGATTGCAACCTGGGTCTTATGTCTATTAGTACAGTAAATGAATCCCCAAATTTATCTTATGATTAAGGATCATTCATTTCAGTTTTTGCCAGCTTTAACAGAAAAATATCCACTTTAAAAGGAGGAGAGTGACTGATTTTCACGTGGTTTTTATATCTCCGAGCATACAAAATGTGTTGCTTTGCTTTCTGCAAGTAGACACTGTTTTTAATAGCTTAAAATACACAAGGTCCTTCTGCAACAAAGACAGCTCAGAATATGTTTCTGGTAATACAAAGGGAACAAATGGGGAGAAAATGCACCAGAGTCCCTCTATGGAACAGCTAAACTACAGACTGGTTGTATTGCAAATTGTATTTCTTTCCATCTGGGTTTTTGATTCAGTGATTTAATCAGATTTTTTAATAGAAGAAACAAAAAAACAGAAAAATGTTGAACAAATGCAGAAAATCATGAGCCATATATCATTTATCTTAAACAAAAAAAAGCTAAATGTAAAAATCATTTTGCAAACTTGCACTTTGATTTTACAGAGTAATTGAGTTTTCCAATGTAATGGACAATTATAATGAACGTGTGAGTGTAATTCCTTTCCTTTTCAAGTAAAAACCATTTGGCTTAGATAACTGTCTTAAAAACAGGGTTTGTTTACAATGTGTTGCTTGCCCTGCCAGACTGCACTGTAGTTATGTCACAAAACCTCAGCTATGTCATAACAGACGATGGCCAAAACTACGAAAATAAGATTGTTAAATAAAAACAGGAATTTTTTCCTTCAAGAAATTGTTTTCTAATTTGCCGCACACTGCATTACCGGCAGAAACCCACTGACAGAAACACATAGAAATGTTTCCACACACTCACACCCACACACACACACACACACATACTTACACACAAGATTCAAGACACTCCTACTGCCCACACACTGGCACTCACACAGACAGAGGCACACACGTGCACACACATAAACAGGCACATGCACTAACACACACACACTTGCACACACCCCAGTCTTCACCAGCAGATCTCCGTGCTGGGAGCTTATATAAGGGAGAGTGGGAGGCTGAGAGCTATTTCAGGACCAGAAAAGACGTAAGTGTGCGTGCGTGTGTGAGCGTGTGTTTGTGTGTGTGTGTGCATGGCTATAGTACCCATATGGATTTGTATTGGTGCTGCTGTACGTGTGTAGGCCTGCTGTAAGGACTATAAGGACTCTGATTCAGCGGGTTTCATAACCAGTCAAGTTTGAAGTGAAGTTTGGCTCAGAACCTCTGGCAGCTCGGAGAGTCTCTGTGCCTACGACGCGTTCAGTCACACCCCGGAGCTGCCTGCACACACATTTAAAAGGAAGCGATCCCACAGAGCTGCATGGCAACTGGAAAATGCCTACATGTTTGCTTGTTGTAGCCACAGACATGTCGAGTGCACCCGGATGTTGTGGCAGCAGCATCCCTTCCCTCACAGCCCTGATAAGAGCCTTTCCAAAGCCTTCTTTTAATTGCAGTGTTCTCCCAAAAAAGAACCCTCTTAACTTCCTGAGATCTCTGGGAAACATTTGAAGGGGTTGGTTCTCTACTTTCTACTGAAGATATAGTCCCTATAAAAACTGTGCAAGCATGTTTTGTGGAATATACAGAGTAAGGGGGGGACACAGTATCTGAAAAGAAATGTGACAGGTGCTGGTCAATGCTGTGAGCACCACAAATGAGATATTATTCAACTCCATTGTACTGGGGTGGAGGCAGAAATCTGTTATGAATATCTCCGGACATGATCAAATGAAACAAAAACTATCCGCATGAGTGTATACCTCTGAGAAAATATGTCTTTTTAGGCATGCTAGCAGCTCAAACGGCTCTAGGGATGGCAAAGTTGGCTGGTCGGTCCATCACTTTGGTCCAGACTGGAATATGTCTTAAAATATTGGACAGATTGCCATGGAATTTTGTACCGAGATTCACGGTCCCCACAGAACAGATCTTAATGACTTTCGTGATCCCCTGCTGCATGATGTGATCAGAAAGGGGAGGCCAAAAACAGATGGCCAAGATACACATTGCCAAAGAAGGCAAGAGAGAGCAAAACATTGTGACAAGTCCGTCTCTCTGTCTTTCACTATGACACACCACGCAGGATGAAACAACAAGTTGTCGTGCCCAGTGCTCAATGTTGTTCACAAAGCCCAATGTCTGTCCATTGTCGGCTGGATGTTTGTGAAGTGGAGCAGGATTACTGAGAATCTCATTGGACTGGAGCTGGGTAACATTTTGGATGCTGTCTCTCATGAATACCGGAGGTGGAGGGTGGCGGTGGCTTCAATCGAGGACCGAAATGGACTGACTTTGCCCAAAAAGGAATGGTTTTAAATCTTGACAGAAAAAGAAAGCGTTAAATGCGTTCTTGCATGCCGTGAAGTGTTTACAGGTGTGTAGGACCAAAAACTGCAGCCAAGTGAAAAGGAACCAAAAATCCAACACACTGTTAGCCACTTCCAAATGATGGTCTTTCAACAGGTAAGATGATGAAAGACAGCAACAAGATAATTGGTCAGCTTTTTCAGTTGTAAGCGGAAAAAAAAGGTAAAAATCATAGAGCGGAAGAAGCACATTCTGCCTGATTGACTGCTGGCTAAGCTTCATGTACAACAGCAAAACAAAGCTTTTCTGCTGGTTTTGGCATTTACGTCCTCTACGTCAAATTAATCTTATTTCCTGCTCAGTAGAATAAATGGAAAAACAAAGAATCTATCCTGTTGAACATAGCTAAGCTTTCTTTAGCTCTGGAGGAGATGGGATTCTCTCACTTGATGCAGGACTGACTGCAACAGTGAACGGGAGCCGGAGGGCCGTGCTGACATAAGCACACAGATCGAAAGTTTGTCCTTGTTAGTGTGATTCAGCCTGTCTGTGGGTTCTGGAGAGCCGGGCTGTGAAGTGTGAAGGCACATTTGGCTGCCCTCGCCTCCATCACTAACTCATCTGTATCAGCGTTTTACTCTTGCTGGTTCTTGCAGCCGCTTTATAACCGAGCCTCACGTTCTCAAAACAAAGAGGGTTCCTGCAGATCTAAATCTTTTTTTAAATGTGTCTTGTTGAAAACAGATGCGCAATTATGTTACACGATACCAACACAGGACCAACATTCACTAAAAGACAAGAGTAATGAACGAAACAAATTAAATATACATTCAAGGCAACATGTTTCTGCAAAACACTTTGAACGCTGACAATTTTGGCCAAATTAACCAAATTTCCACCTTCAGCTTCTCCCGATTTCTTTCTACAGTCTCTTTGTTGTAAAGCGAGCACGTTTGCCTGCAGCTTCTCTCACTAAATTGCAGACTTGAAGCATTTCGGCAAGTCAATAAAACATGTTATGCAATATTGACTGACAGCCCAACTGTTACCGTGAAACTGCCAGGAGCTGATATTTTGCACATATACTCAATACTTTTTAAATATGAACAACAGGGATTCTGTGTTTCACAAACAAATAAATTGCTTTCCTGTCATGGTGAAAAAGTCTCTGAACAGCATTTGGATCAAACTAAAAAACACTTTGAGACAAATTAGATTATTTTAAAGTTAGCTGCTCCTCTTTAGACCACATAAATTTGAACTTTATTCAGTCACACTTAGTTTACTATATAACAACAAATACCGCAGCATCAGAAACATTAATGCATAAGAATTAGCTGATATATACAGTATATATATATATATATTAGCTAGATATATTGTATTAGTCGTCGTGGTATTAAAAGACATGTCAATCAACATTTTGGTGCTAAATGTGCTGAGAAAATACTGTTTTATTGCAAGTTTTGTAGACTGTTTTGATGCAGCTGTGATCAAAGAGATACGTTAATACCGGTAATGGAATATGACTAAATCCACTATCCAATATATCTAATCTAATGTACATCATTACACGAGATTTAATGCCATGATATGATTCCCTCCTCCACAATGAACACAGCGATGAGGGTGAACAAGGCCTCTAAAAAACATCTTAAGAGTTTCTATCTGGTTCTTCCATCTAGTGGTTGAGAAAAGGTCTTACAGAGGCTTAAGGTTCTCAGGAGGGTGAATCGGCACCATGAAGCAACGAGACTAAATTCAGGTTTACTGTGGAGTTCTGATACTTTAGCTGCACCAGTCTTCACAAGATTAAATACAAGTCAACGACAAATGTCTACATCTGTTTTTGTTTTATTGCTGTTCAGTCATCTAAAAGTTAGCTTTATTTAATTTATATTTTAGAGACACACAGCAGGTTTGATTGCTATTCTCTATCACGCATAATTAAACAAATCACAATTAAGCTGCATTTTACTTCTTTTCTTTTGTACTTTTGTAAATGCTGCGTATGAGTAACACTGAAATGTAGTGTTGTCTGATGACTTGTAACAAGTTTTGGACCAGCAGATACAAATCCTTCCGTTTTACATTCAATCTACTCAAATATCAAAAGGCAAGTGGAAGTCATTTCCTGAGCTGAGGGCATAAATTCTTATTGAAAATGACCATAAAAGAACATTTATATCAACAGAGCAGTGTTAGGCTAATGGATTCCTAATTACAATAGCCTAATATGATCTATCCTCCATACCAAAGTGGCCAGAAGAGCAGGAAAAACATGTCCAATCTGCATGCATTTTGTTTGGTGGTTGCTAATGTTATTTACCATTGAAAAGTTTTATTGTAATTATAAAGTTCTATAACAATGAAAACTAAATCTTATTTAAACGTGTGCTCGCATGAACAAATTTGGAATAAATTTGATATTTTCCAGCTTCAATTCATACATCAATCCTTTATATTTTACTCTCCAACTAAATCACTTTACTGACACTGAACCAGAACTGAATGAATAAAAAAGCTGTCAGTATTTGTCAATCACGATCACATGCAGCCAGCACTGGTAGAGTAAATTCACCACTGAGAGCTTGAAAAGAAAAGAGCAGTTTGATTTTTTTCAAGCTTTCATCTCTGAGGCACTACTAATTAAAGAGCTTTTCCCAAACACTACATGAAAAGCCTGTGGAGCATCATCTAATACTTTCAAATTATACACTTCCAGTCTGTGTTTTCAAATATGGACTTAAGTTGCTATCCTCTGAAAAGGCACCAGAACTTCTTTAAACAGTCATTTAATGAGCGTAGGTATCAATTTGTTCCCAGTGATGGATATCTCATTTTAGAATGAGACTCTTTAAATTATGCAGTGAAGAGATAATGAGCAGACATCCCACACAAGGCCACGAAAACAACTCGAGCAAGCCTGGCAGTCATCGGCACATGGCTGCTAATGAAACAGCATTACCCAAGTGGTGCAGAAAATTGCTGGGAAATAAGTGGAGGAGTTGAAAAGGTTACACAGCCGCGTTTCCCCTCGTCGGATTAGGTTTTCTTGAGGGGAAAATAAGCGGTGGAGTCGGACACAACCGCCAGAGGAGTTCAGCGAGAAAGGTCCAGTAGTAGCTGGTGTTCTACCCAAGTCTCCAAATAACCTCTGGCTTATTGATCCTGAGACTGGAAGAACTTGGAAGGAGCATTGCAGGATTAGTGCTTCTTTTAATAATCATAACAGTGAGCAGGGAAATAAGCAGAGGATTCAGATATGAGTGCTGCACCTGAGTGAGAGAACTGAGTACTAGTTCAAATGTGATGTTTTGTTGATTTTGTCTGTTTTATTTTAAATGGAGTATCTTTAGAGGTTTGCCTGTTGGTGCAACAAAGAACATCAGAGGCAGCACATATTATTTAACATCAGTGGGGTGCAAATGTGCCAGATTTAGCCTAAAAGCCTTTTCATTCACCTGGCAGGTTAATGTTATTGGAAACTTGTGGTGTTTTTCACGATTTTCTTACAATTAACCAAAATAAATCCCAGATTAATCAATAATAGGGCTGCAACTAACGATTACTGTCACTATTGATTAATCTGCCATTTATTTTCTTGTTTAGTCTATAAAGTGTCAGAAAAGAGAGACCCCAAGGTGAGGAATTCAAATGTCCGACAAACTGTCCAAAACGGAGACATTCAATATTTACACAGGAAAGGCAGCAAATCCTCACACAGGTGATGGAACAAGTAAATGTTCTGCATTTTTTACTTAAAAAATGACTTAAGTGATTCTCAAAATTACACGCTGATAAAATTCGGATTGACTAATCAATTAATAGAATAATTGTTTCTGCTCTACTGAATAAGGATAATAATTTGCAGCTCTAGCATTAAGATTACATTTTTGAGGACTCCGGACCACCCAAAGGATCAGGACCAAGAGGGTGTGCTGGTCCTGTGCAACACTGGTAGAATGTCATTGCATTTCTATACCCTTTTAATCCTTAATGCTGATTTCCAGTGGATAAACTGTCAGATTTGTGTCTCATAAGATTAAACACGTGTCTTCTTTTCATGCACACATTCATTCATACACACACAAACAAACAAACAGACAAACCAAAGCAGATTTTCTTTTTTAATCATAAATCATTGGTTTACAAAACTGACAATCATGTGACGGTGATTAGGCTGACATTGCCATCTCTTGATTGAAAAACTAAGAAAAAAATAGAAGCTCTTGACTTGACGTGGATGTCTGAGTGTATATGCGTGCGTGTGTGTGTATGTGTGCGTGCGTGGATGGTCTATATTTGTGTTTGCCGTTTCTATTTGTGTGCATGTGTCTCTAGTCCACAGCCAGTCCAGAGGCAGAGCTTCTCTGAGGCGCTTCTGTAGTGTTGCAGTAAACCATCTGCGGCCTCGGTTGGTTTCCGTGTGTCATTGCCATGGTGACTCATAAATGGCTGTCACAGCTACTTGGTTGAAGATGCTCCTGGCGATCATCCATCTGTCTGTTCGACTTTTGCCGCAGCTGATCAGTGTCTCTGCGGTGGCTGTTCGCTGCTTTTGTTCTGCTTTCTGGGCGTTTCCTGGTGCAGTTGTCATGGTGATTTGGTGTTTAGCACCTGGACAGTCTTGCGGCCGTAGTGCCAGTAGCTATAGCCTGACGCTGCTGTAGTCACCGCTGTAACATACCTGCAATATTATATAATATTTTTTAAATATATATACATATATATATATATATATACATACATATATATATACACATACATATATATATATACACATATACACATACATATATATACATATATATATATACACATATACACATATATACATATACATATATATACACATATATATACATATATATATATACACATATATACATATACATATATATACAAATAT
>VMKM01002719.1:0-59687 GCA_008360985.2 Macquaria ambigua | reverse complement strand
TCATGAAATCAAAGACTGTCAGGGGACGGCCAGAGAGAAGCAGGGACAGGTGAGCTCTGCCTGTACTTGTGGAGTTTTCTGTCTAAATGTATAACGGTGTTGTGTTATATATATATATATACTATATATATATATATATATATATATATATATATATATATATATATATATATATATATACTATATACTATATATATATATAGTCTTGAAAGTCTGGAAAATGCTTAATTTTAACCATCATGTTTTCCAGGTTAAGAATATGCTTGAATTTGAATATACTCCTTGAAAAATACTTGATTTTCAACATAATCTGGTGTTTCATCATCGACACAATCACTCATGTAAACCAAACATTCTTTTCGAGAGTCTGGACATTTTTTGGTTTAGGTACATTGAAAGTGCTTGAATTTGACTCTTAAAAAGCTGTACGAACTTGTTATTTTGCACTATATTTTGTCTACAAAGACGGTTCACAGATGTTTTTTGAAGTTTTATGATTTTTTTTTTTTGCATTAAGCTTGACAGCTTTGTAGTCAGTTTTCCAAAAGTGTTTGATCGACAAAAGAAATATGGAATTTTTGGTGATCTGTGGAAAATGAAAAGGTTCGTCTCCCGCGATCTTGTGATGCAGATTTGAATGTAAATGAAAGCTGACCGTAAGTCAGACCAGTACATGCCTGGCTTTCTCTTAATCTGACTCTGGCATACTTTTTGTCTTATTTGCAGATCTGTTAATGTTTTAAATTATAACAACTTCTCTGTCTGTATATCCAGAAATGTGCAGTAAATGAGACTTGTTCCCTCTTGTCATCTTCTTCTCTTTCAGCATGATGAGTTTGCAGACTCGATGCCAGTTTCTGAACAGGAGTTCATATTCATCAGGCTCTGCGTTCTGCGAGAGGTATGTTTTTGTATTTGTGTATTTATGTTCTTTGGGGAATAAATCATGTCGTCGTTTCCTTCTGGCATTTCAAAAAGTGACAGTGATTGGCCTAAGGTGGCGCTATAGTGACTGATTAATGAATATTTTAGACACTACTCATCTGATTTTCATTCAACTCTGATGAATGGTGCTTGTCATTACTCTATAATTTTATTTAATTTTTTATTTCACCCGGGTGCTACAGTATTTTGTTGACTGTTTGTACATCATGTACAGCGTTTGTTGCTCACTGCATTTATTGACATTTAGGGCAGCAGGATGTGCCATTACCTCAATTTCAACAGTGTCCAAATTTAACTTGACGGCCTGAAGTGGTGCAAAAGTATTTGTTTAACCGTCCATCATTTGTTACAGTTCAGTTTGCTTGATGCTTGTTTTTAGGGCAGAATGTTTTTTTGATCAAATGTCTGAGACAATATAAAACTAACTGATAACAGCCACACTGATGCTGTCGAGGCTAAAGACTTGAGTCCCATTTGAGACGACTGATTTTCTTGGAAACTTTGCAACTCAAGTGAGAATTGAAATAATAATAAAACAGAAATAAAAAAGATGATCCAGCTGTTTTAAAGAACCACGTAGAGTATTTCATATTTTGAAAAGTGGTATACATGTTATTATGTCCTGGTAATAATTTATTCTCAGTGTTTTCATTCAGCTGTAACATATTGGCCATGTATTCTAATACATACATGTGATACAAATTCATCCTGGTGCTGAGAAATAAGAGCAATAAAATGTCAGAATTGTTAAGTTTTTACATCTATTTTTCCTGGATATAATTCTGGTTGTGTTTGAACTACAGTGACTACAAGAGTAAACTTAGAACTGCACCTACCAGATAACGTACATTAATTCTTCTTTCCTTCCGTGTTCTCAGTACCTCGCCAGAGAGCTGACCATGGCCAGCCTGCCGTTTCCCTTCGACTTTGAGAGGAGCGTAGACGACTGGGTCTTCATGTGTTTCTTTGTTGGAAACGACTTCCTGCCACACCTGCCGTCCTTAGAAATCAGGTGAGCTTCAGGACACCTTTTTATGCTGAAAGCTGGTTTGAATTTTGCTGCAGCTTGTAGGGAATTTTTACGTTGCCTGCCAACTCAATTATTCCAGCGTTACTCCAGAAGTGGGCGAGACTTCGGCTTTCTTAAGCTTCACAAAAACAGGGTTAATTGCAGGACAGTTGTATTGTGTTGCTTTAGATAGTGCAGGTGTCTTCTTTACTCTGTGTATAGAAAACAGCCTGATTACTAACTTTCACAGAGAGCGTAATCCTGCCATCACTTCACTTTAACCTCCAACACCGATCAGACTGAAAACGGGTGACTTCTGTTGTCCTGTTTGTTTCACTACTCTTCTTTTAGTGTTTTCTGTTTGTATAATGATAGAATAGAGCGCCAAATGTTGGTTGGTTACCTGCCAGAGTGGCTGATGGGGCAGCCAGATCTCCTGCTGATGTCAAAGATAAATCAGTGTTTGGTGTCAGTTCAGTGTCCCATCTCGATTCTCATTTAAATTTACTCTGAATGACTCGTCTTTAATTATTCGCTGGTGCTTTTGTGTCCTACAGAGAGGGAGCCATCGACCGACTGGTCAACATCTACAAAGACGTTGTGCACAAAACTGGAGTGAGTATCGCACTTTTGTATCGTTCAGTGTTTCCAGTCGCGGGTTATTTTTCTTTAAATCAGCTCTGACCGTCTGGCGCTGTGACGTAACCGGGCCTGTGTTTGTCTGTAGGGCTACCTGACAGAGAACGGCTACGTCAACCTGGAGCGAGTCGAGCTGATCATGCAGGCGGTGGGCGTGGCGGAGGACAACATCTTCAAGAAACGCAAAGAGGACGACGTAAGCTTTTAGTTTTAGGGTTATAAAGACACCAAGGCTTTGTATCAAGCCTCAGTACTTGTATTGGACACTAAAGTACCAAACCTTTGTATTCATTTTCTTGTGTTTTTATTCTCAGATGTTTCCTGATTTTAAATCATACTTTTTTAGACTATTCTTTTAAGACTTCTCGTGTTTAGACAACAGTTTACATTTAAGCACTTCTAGTTTATTTTTCTCAAAATAATCGTATTGGTTTTGGTACCAAATGTGGGTTCAATTTATACCCAGCCCTAAGAGACAGAAGCTGCTGTTCAATCACACAGCTAGCTACAGCCAGGCCACTTTACCACAGTAGAATATATTTCTATTCTAACCTTGATTGATTAATTGCTTTCTGTGACTGATAAGTCTTCACATTTTCTTTCTCTTAGGAAAGCTTCAAGAGAAGAATGAAAGAGAAACGAAAGAGGATGAAGGTGAGTAAAGCAGGTGGATGATGATGATGATGTTTGCTTTACACTAGCTGGCAAATCTTACCTGACAAAACAGTACGGACAAAATCCCATCTAGAAGAGAAACTGCAGTATTGACAACCTTATACTAAAGAAAATTAGAGCCCATTCAAGTTTCCACATGCTCAGTTTGTGCTTAATCAGCTGATGTTGGTGTTCATGTCCCGAAGTGTTTGAAAATCGTCTTGCAGTTAGGACTGGACTCAGATGCGAGTTACAGCGAAAATGCTACTCCTGCTTATTTTGTCGTTAGTATTTAAATCACTTATCACTTAATATTTTCAGTGCGTTAGCTGTTCAAATCTAGCAGAGGCCAGCATTTCTTTTTTCGCTTGAGGCATAAATCCTGCCATATTGTCAAGCTTCCTGTCCATCATCTCGATAACAGGGTTTCTACACACTATGGAAAAGTATGGAGTTTTGAAATGGAAAATGTGTAGGAACCCTGGGATAAGGTTTAATCTAGATTCACTAAAAGTTTCTTGGATTAAAAAGAAACAAAGGTTAAGCTAAAGTCTGACTTTTGTCATATGTGCTGATGCATGTCATAGCGACTGCAGTGTATAACGGACAGTCATCAACCATATGCTGAATTTTCTCCATGTTTTTCCCTCTGCGTGATCGCAGGCGGAGCAGCGGGGCCCCGCCTACCTGACCACGGGCCAGTTCGCCCCTCAGGCCCTGGGGAGGAGAGATCGACCCGAGGCCGTCCAGAATGCCCGGCACCAGGCCTACGACATGAGGATGCAGTCCAGGGAGCAGCACAACAAGGTAGACCTGGAGTTTCTGTGCAGCTCTGCAAATCTGGAAAAAGTTCAAGGATCAAGTTCCAGGTCTTAAAAAATCTGAATGAGTGAAGACTTTTATTCTCTGTTGTCATAGTAACAGTTCTAAAAGAGCTCCTGCAGCCCTGGAGAGTATTTGTGAGAAATATAGTATTTAACTTCTGTGATGTAGAGTTTAGAATCACAGTTTGTAGTTTTATTGATCTCTCATATCCTGAATTATGTCGCTGAGGAGATTAAGCTCCTATAGAGTGAATATTATGAGTGGTCTGCGTGAACCACACCAGACTCCTAAAATATAGTATATAAAAGACGACTAGAACTATGACAATAAAACAAGACCTGGATGTATGTCCTGAGGCTGCTGTCCAGTCACATGTTGTAATATTCTGAGTGCTCGTCTTCAGATCCCGTCAGGAAGGGCAGGACATTTGAAACGTGGTGATGAATCGTTGTTGCAGGAGTGCAGTCATGATGATGAAGTGTTGTTCGTTTCTTTTTCTTCTCCAGAATGCGGCTCAGTCCCTGAAGGCCACGATGAAGAACGGTGGCAATGTAAGTTCTTGCTGAAATGGAAGCTGGACACATAAAAACAAATACAGTTTTGTGTTTTTTTTTGTTTGGTTTGTTGACAACGTTTTTATAAAATTCAGATCAGACTTGGAACAGTTCAGTCCTGGACTCATTTATGATATTAAATTTAAGATTGAAAGACTTTTTCTAACAAAGTTACAAAATGCTCTCACAACATCCAGCAAGCGTTATCAAGGCGTTCGATGTCTGACATTCAGATATGTTAGAAAATAAACAAAAAAAAATAATAAGTCAGGTAGAACCAGATATTATAGAATTTCAGTCAATTAAGTCCAAAAATGAGTTTGTCTTGGTTATAACTGTCACTATGAAAGTTATTAGTGGTAGATCTGCCCCTCAAAAACTGGGTTAACTAGATCCTTTAATATAATAAGAAGAATTATCCTCTGGTTCTGGTTCATTTAAATAGCCAGTGTCGACCATTTTGACATGAGGCAAAGTTAGTGGTGTGGAAGTCGCACTCGTCTTCCTCCTCTGTGTCTTCAGCATATTTTCACTTGTTTAACATTGAGCCGTCATCATGCACTTTGACCCTTCTTCACTCTGGACTGTTTGTCTACATCTGAAGGGGTTTAGTATGGACATGCAGAGATGCACTTTGGACTCTTGAGGTGCTACTTGGCTGGTGCCTGTAAAACGGAGTGTAATTCTGCTAGATAGACATAATAAAAAGAAAAATAGCTGTATTAATGTTATCTTGACATTAACAGTGAACAGCAGTCTGTTTGAACGTGGACGCTGTCTTGTGGTTCAGTTCACGGTCGTGTTTCTATTAAACGTGCCTGAAAGCTGTTTAATTTCCTGCCCGTGTACAGCGTTAAATGTATCATTCAACAATAGCCGGCCAAACATTAGCACATGAATGAAAAGAGCACAAAGGCTTCAGCAAAAAGGAAGGCTAAGTAGCTACGGCAGTGATTTATTTTTTCTTTTCTTTCCATCAGTTTCTTTCAAACATAGAAAACACACGTACGTACATGCAGCAGCTGTACCAGACCGCAGAGCAGATATTTATCTTTGACGTGACTCGTTATCAGTAAAAAGATTTTATAATCATCCGGTTGTTTTCATAATGTAGCAACAAACATCTTCACATTTTAATTGATGCTGTAATGAGCACAACATACTGTATCGATGGGGAATAAATGTGTGTATAAAATATGGGTTTAAGTTTAAAACATCACTCATCATGTGTGTCTTTACAGCACATATCGCAATATTTCTTTGTTGGGTTAAGTTTAAAGCTGAAATGATGAGTTGATCAATCTATTAATCAATTAACATTAAAATAATCAACAACTATTTTGATAACCAATCTTTTGAGTCACTTTTTTGCCATAAAAGTCCTGTTTCTCGGTTGTGAGGATTTACTGTGTTTCTTAGTCTTATGTAATAATGATACTGATAATGACCTTTGACCTTATGTTTGTTGTTGCACTGATTTAAAAAAATGTATGAGGGTTTTCATTATCTTTGGTTTTCTTCTGATCTGCATTTTTTCTTTCTTTTTTTTAAATTGTTTTGTCCTGGGTTTTTGTCGCCCTGCCCAGTCGTCTGCAGGGCCCAGCAACAGCACAGACAGCAGGGGGGTGAAGAGGAAAGCTGAGGACAGTGACAGCGAGCCGGAGCCTGAAGACAACGTCAGGTAAACCTGCACTAGCTGGGGGGGGTGGGCTCATCTTGTGTTTCGATTTTTAACACCTCCAAAGTCTCTCAGTTGTAGTTGTGTATTGTGGAAGTATGTCAACACAGGTGGCTCAGAAGTTGCCTGAGTCACTTTTAAAAGAGGACTCCACCGATTTATCATTGAACTCCTATAACACTGTGGGACCCACAATGGAAAGTTAAAAAAAGCAGAACCAGAGATATCATCTTATATATTCCACACATTCTTCTTTATTGTCAAAACCTGGCTCCTACATTACCCACATTGCAACTCAAGGTGCTGACAGTTCAGTCAGAGATTCAGGTGTGTTATGCTATCTAGCGGCTAATGTAGCCTGTAGCCTGCAGCAGAGGTGAGCAGCGGGCTGGTCACCAACAGATTGTTTTCATCTTCAAACTTGTCTTTAGCCCCAACCGACGCTGACTCAAGTGACATCACTCGAAGACATTTATCAGATGTCGTGCGGCTTCCCCTGGAGCCACAAAAAGCTTTATACGACGCCTGTAAAGAGACGTTGATGTGTAAAATCGTTGGAGTTCCCCTTTAAAATGAATGACGGCAATCTTAATAGGTGGGACCCAGAAACATTTCCACAACAACACGGCTCGAGTCTGTAATGAACCCGGTCACATAAATGTAAAGGCTGCAGCAGCACAAGATGAAATGAAAAACAAGCCTACAGCAAAAGTTTAGGAGATAAATCAGTAACATCTCCATCAAAGCTCCTGCTGCTTCGAAGGCCTCTGTTGAACACCGGCTTCAGTCTTTACCTGGTCTAAAACCATCACATACCATCTCTGACCATAAACCAATCAAATCAAAGCAACTAAATTGCTGTATCAAACAGGCTGCTGATTGGCTGCCTGCTCTACACACAGCAGTAACGTGGTTAACTGCTCCACTGTCACCGCGTGGTGACTTTCAGCAGCTTTTTGAAGCATCGGCAGAGAAAATGAAGCCAAAAACGGATTTAACAGTTTATTAATATTCAAAATCTGCTGTTGTGTGTTGATTTTAATGTTTCACGTAATACATTAGAGAGCCAGTAGAGTAATTAATATTGGAAATGGGTATAATTGTAAAAGAGATTGCCTAAAATTGTTTGTAATTCTCCTTTTGCCTGGTAAAACATATTTTTGGTACTGGGAGTATTTTTGAAAAAATTACCCGCCTCACTATCTTGAAAAAATAAACTCTTTTGACGCTCTCTGCTGATAAAACAGTATGCATTCAATACAAGTGTCCAGCAGACAGTGTGCATGCAGTTAATAAAATGCCTTTAAAATAAGTCTTCACAGACCACCTTCAGTCAGCGAATCAGCGAGTTAACAAACACAGCCTGAGAGATGCACTCATTAATGCCACAGTGCTGCAGCTCAAGCTGTTTAACTCTCCCCAACACACACACACACACACACACACTCACCCCTCTTCTGAACAGCTCCCACCTCCTTCTACATGTGATTAATATGGAAAGCAGGAATATTCGAGTAAATTCCTCTGTGACGCACTCACCAAAGCTGCTAAATCCATCGGGCTAAATTGGTATTCATGGAGGCTTTCCTCTCAGGAGTCGGCGCTCCCTGCGGGCCGCTCCGAGGATCCACCACACAGATGCTGGACGGCCTTGATTATGTGTGCAGAACGGCATCACCGCCCCAAATCTACCAAGAAGTCAAAGCCATTAAACTATTCTGGCAGCAGTGAGGAAGTTAATGCAGTTTTTATTTTTTTCAGCGTATAGATTAACAGAGCAGCATCCTCCAAACTAGTGATTTTAATAAGCAAAGGTATCGTTTAGGTACATTTACACTGCAAACATCTGATTGGCTCATCCAATAGTCACTTACATTCATGTTCAAGAGTAGAATAGATTTACATCTCAAGGTCACTGAGAGTGTGAAAAAGATAGTTATAGCGTTAAAGCCACAGCATCCAGACAGCTGATTCCCAAGAGAGTTGATCAATATTATGATGGATTATAAACAGGTGTGTGCACTGTGTGTCTGCGGACAACCATGGTGCATTTTGGCATCAGTGCAGCTGGGAACAATGAAACAATATTTTACAATTTCAACACCTTGTGAAGTCGTTGCTCACTGGAGGTAAGTTTGTTGTCTCCAGATGTGCATTCTGTCCAAATCACTTCTGGGTCCTTGATCTCTGGCCAGACATTGTACGGATTAATCCAGATTTTAACCTTGAATTGCCCCCGCCACATTTTAGAATCAGGCTGAGATTCCCTCTGATCGGCTGTCATTTGGCACTGAGTTATAGGGGTCATGACGTCTGATCAAACGATCAACAATCACAAGACATTTTGATCGGCTGTCTCTCAGATTTCTCAGATGGCTGCGGTCACAAATCTGGTATAAACTTTAGTCAGCTTGTTTTTGATATTGGTAGTATTATAAAAGTAGGATTTAACATGTTGTGGCTCATACAAATTATAACCGGTTGATCGAACAGTGAGTTTACATTTTGTCTGTGTGGAAAGGCTGATTTAAAACGTGAAATGTAAGTTAAAGCAGTAAACGGGAGTAATAAAACAGTACAGATTCTGCTAAAGTACATAGTTGACTGCTAAGGTTTAATTCTTTTTATTCCAGGCCTGAGTGTCTTTGTGAAGAAAACTAGTTGCCTCTTCTAAATGGTTTCGGTCAGTAAAGTGTAACCACGTCCCTGTGCGCTGCAGGTTGTGGGAGGAGGGCTGGAAGCAGAGATACTACAAGACCAAGTTCGACGTGGACGTGATGGATGAGGATTTCAGGCGGAAGGTGGTTAAGTCGTACGTGGAGGGTCTCTGCTGGGTGCTGCGCTACTACTACCAGGTAACACTGAAATCCCTCTCGCACAGTAAGATGGTGTCACAGCCTGAACTGTCTGTGACAGCGTTTCATCTGTAATGTGTCTCTTCTGCTGTTTTGGGCCAACCAGCATTTTTAACAGAGCGACAGGTTTTTCTGTTGAAAGTCAAGAACTCCTTACAGTCGAGTGTCTCAACAAATAAACCCCCACACAGCCGCTTCTGATACCTCCCCTTATTGTTTGCGGTGTGATTATACACTAAATCATTTTATTGTTGTAAAATATTGATGTTTATCTTGAAATGAAATAATCAGCTTTCGGCCCTCTCCAGAAGGGCCGGAGCGCCTCGGGCTGAGCCGGGGGGATTTGTCCGGGCTGATTGTGAGCCGTGTATATGCACGCTCGGTGTTGACTCCACATGCTCGCCAATCCGAAGCCCGTCTCGGGGGGCTGTTCTGGATGAATTCATTAGCGGGGCCCTCGGTGGCCGGGGACGTGTCTGCTCTCTGCTGCCACACATTCACGGTTATGATCACACACACCTCGCCAAGTGATCCGGGAAGGCAGAGCTGGGTTCATCCAAAACACAAAAGACAGGATTCACACTTTTGTTGTGGATCTCAGTTTCTCAGATCCTTTGAGTTTTTAGGTGTGTAACCCTGATGGAGGAGCCATTCTCCACGCTGACAGTCTATCTGTGGAGGCTCACCTGTAAATCTGTGTTTTATCTTTTTATTCCCTTTCAAATAATCAAACAAAATGTATTTCTTTTCAACAATTTGAACCCAAATTAGAAGAGTTTTCTTACTAGTAAGACTTGGCAAATGATTTCTAATTTTTAGTCTACCCTCATTGATTTTTAATGGGGTGGACAAAATATTAGAAACACCTCAGTAGGATTTCCTTCATGACTGTTGCATCGTTTTTAGCTAGATGTACCTAATAAACTGGCAACTGAGTGTATAATTTGCACTTTCATATTCAAAAGAAAACAACAGTGAACTTGTGGAATAGAAATAAATTTAAGTTCCCAGCACGCTGAGTCTGAGAAGCCCTTTGATATGGAAAATTGGTTTTCATCTGATTTCCTTGAATCTTAAAGAATTCAAACAAATTTAATTGAAACAAATCAATTCAGGACTTCCTGAACTGAAATAGAATAAAATCTGGAGATCAGTGCAGAGCCACAACAAGTGTTAAATCTTCTGTCCATAATTATTTCATAATGTATAATTAATGAATGCATTTTGTTTAATTTTGGGTTTGTTGTATTTGTGTGGGATTTGTCATTTAAAAGTTCCAAATCTTTGGCGGAACGTCCCAAAATATCAAACTGAGTGAAACTCCAGATGGGAAGCGTTGATTTTGTTTCTTCTTTTTTTTACAGAAATGATTTTCCAAATTTATAGGAATGAGTGATTGAAGTCAATAAAAATATTTTTTTATGATTTGACAAATCAGCAAAGTCGTGTATAAAATAATCAGACTGATGTTCAGTGTAATGAGTTTTGTTCCACTGTTACATCAGACGACAACTCATTTCATTGTTTTTTATAAATTAATCAGTCTACGATCATTGTAGTTGATTATTTTAACTATTTGATTTGAATCATTGTGACTAATGCTGAAACGATTAGTTCATTAGTCGATAGACTGAAATTAATTGTCAACTATTTAATAATCAATTGTTTAGAAAGTCTTATCAAGAAAAAAATATCAAACATTTGCTGTTTCTGGTTTCTCACAGGACAGATTTTCGGTCTTTCTCTCCTTTTATATACTGTGGAAGAAAAAAAAAGTAAAATCTTTGGTCATTTTGGACATTTGGTTGGCCGTCACCTTCTCATTTTATAGACTAAAGGACTCATCAGAAAAATAATTGACAGATTAATTGATGATGAAAGTATTGGTGTGACTCAGTCCTAAATTAAGTCATATTTACCTGTTACGTCCCCTTGGTGAAAGGGGAAAACGGAGACGATAATGCGACAAAACAAAACATTTGAAGGAGTCAGAGTAGAAGTAAATGAAAGTGATTTATTTCCAGCTCGTCTCAATAATTGCAAACATAACAAAGGTTCTCAAAACGTGGGAGAAGGTGGTCGTGCCAAACAAATAGAAATCAATACAACAAAACTAGGCCTGACCTCTGAAAACAAAAACACAAAATAAAAGACCTTACTTGCTTATCTAAAAAAAACAACTCAGAGGTGGCACCAACCAATAATCCCAGTGTTTCTAGAAAAGTTAACTACATGTATGACAGGTGTAAAGCGTACCCCAACTCACCTATCGTCCACAGCCACATACTCTTTTCTATTATCCTTCACATCCGATAAAATGACACTGAAAGACGAGAGACAACATTGAATCGTTGCCCAGCCTTTCGTTATACTCGTATATTTACTTTGATAATATGGTGAGCGAGCACTTTCTCCCCCTTGTGTCAGTTGTTATGAAACAGGACAGTAAATGTATTTTTTTTGTGGTTTGTGGTCTTTGACACCGTCGGCCACGGTCACAAATGAATTTCTCCTTGACACAAAACATTTCGTCATATTAACATAAATGATCTGTGCGATTATTTGAATGTGGAGATTGGAGCCTCTTCTACCTTTTATTATGGTAAAGTCCCATATTATCATGTGAATGAGCATCTTTAATAATAGAGTGGTGGGCTTTAAAGCGAGATTGGCTGAGATGTGAGGATCGGTGGATTTATCGGAGGGCCTCGTTTTCTCGGAGGTGGATTGTGGGAAGTGAAGGTCGTTCTTTGGTGCGAGGCTGTTTGCTCAGGAAGGATAAGTGGTCCAAACGCTGGATCTGCAGGATTAGATGTTTTTTTTTTTTTCTCTATTGCTCTTCTTCTTTGCTCCTACATAAACCTTTCACAAACACAGAGCTGACGAGGAAATTATGTTTGAGATGCAGGAGCCTCTCAGCAGGTGTTGGGGAATATTTTGTCCCCAGGTGCTCCAGGGTTCACGGTACGATCTGTCTTTCCTAGAAGCGGATCGAGAAAAATCAGCTCCCACATAACATCCACATGGAAGTTTGAAGTTTAATTTTGGAGTTGGAGCCACATATACAGTTTTAAACCACACTGTGTCTGATCAGGATTCAGGCTTGTGAAGGTTTTTAAATGTCAGCTGAGCCACGTTCGTCTGATCAGATTGGATTTTAAGCTTTTCCGCTGCAGAGGAACTTTTGTGGAAAAAGGGCAAAGAAAAGCTTTTTTCTTTCGTCTTTAAGTGTTTTTTTTTTTTTTTTTTTCCTTCTCATTTGTCCCGTTAGCTTAATTATTTCAAGGCTAACAGTTAAAAAGAAAATGTTCTGTAGCACAAAGGGAAGAGTAACAACAGCAGATACCATTAGATCGAAGATAAACAACAATTTTAACAATTATTAATCACTTATTAAATCTTTAATCAGGCAAAAATGCCAAACATTAATTAATTAAATATCTTTTTAGGCTCTGGAAATTTTTTTATTACTGTTTTCGGACATCTACGTAATAAACAGTAAATCGATGAATTGTTGTTGATGGTAAATGCACATGTTGTGTGGTTGGTTTGGTAGAACATGGCCTGTATGTGGCAGACCTGGGTTTTCTCCTGACATGTAAAGTCATTATAAAGTCGGTGATTGTTTCCGTGTTGGTTTGCAGGGCTGTGCCTCCTGGAAGTGGTACTTCCCGTTCCACTACGCCCCGTTCGCCTCCGACTTCAAAGACATCAAAGGGATGTTCACCGAGTTTGAGAAGGGGACCAAACCGGTAAGAACGGACCAAGAACTCCTGCCTCTTCTCTGCTTTTTCTCTTCTTCTCTGTTCTTTTGTTGTCTCTGCTCTTCCACGATCACGCTCTGACAAAGTTATCAAAGCATGCTGAATATGTTGCTCCAATCAAATGGCAGTAAACTCACTGCGACATAAGGTCATTTGGTGTAATACCATCTACGCCAGATGGAGGCGTTATTATAGAAATCCACTGAAACCCCACAACAGTTTTAGAAGTTTTATTATAAGAGATAAACGGGTGAAGTGCGAGAGCGTTTTTTATATCAATACTGACCATTCAGGATTGATAACAAACATATCTGCTGGTACACGTCTTTAACTGTTGTCCTTTTTATATGTACATCATGAATATCAGATATGAAATAAAGTTAGAATGAAGGATAAAACACACATCTCCACTTCCTCCCATTGTACAAATTGAAGCCACAATACCCCGGATACGGGAGCTGCCATCTTGCGCTGGTGACGTCATTTGGAGCCAGAGTCTGCACAGTAGTGATCCTCAGTGAATCCGCAGTGTTGAGTTCCCGCCCATACAGCCGCCTGAACCAATCGCAACACACTCACAGTTGTCAATCATGACATGACACCCCCTTTTTGTAGCATCAAATCATTAATTAAAACCAAACTTATCAGAAAAACGAACACTTGAACAAACATCAGCGTGATAAGAACTACCTAAAATGACAGAAACCATCTTTGGGAACATTTTATTTGACGTGTACTTGGACTTTTCAGGGTCAGGCGGGGTTTATGACCTGTGCTGCAGCCAGCCACGAGGGGGCGATCAAGATGTTTTGGCTTCACTTTTGGGGAGCTGTCACATCGTCCATCTTTATATACAGTCTAAGGATGAAACACTTGGAAAATGACAATAATAAGACGTCATAACTAGCGCCTCACATTATGTGCAAACGTGCTCATGTCGTGTCCTGGATCACAATATAAGTTTGATATTGACACCCCTCTCCCTACCCTGGACATGAATAATCCTCATTACAATGGAGTTCTATAAAAACTGACAAGACTGTTGATTTGCTGAGAATGTAAATGACTTGTGTTTGGTTGTTGTGTGCAGTTCAAACCACTGGAGCAGCTGATGGGAGTGTTTCCCGCCGCCAGCGGCAACTTCCTGCCCCCGACATGGAGGAACCTCATGAGCAGTCCTGTAAGTGTTGAGTCCAGAATGAGGTCTTCAAAAATGTTATATGTTAAGATAGGTTTGAGGAAAAAAGTCGACTCATTAGGGAAGTTAAAATGCAACAGATCTGCTGGAAATCAAATTTTCAGATGCAGAATAGTTTTCAGTGCCTCATCTTTTTAACAGGATGTGGTTTTTCAAGTCTTCATCTTATTCTAAACGCTCCTTTTGACACAGGATTCTTCCATCATCGACTTCTACCCCGACGACTTTGCCATTGATCTCAACGGCAAGAAATACGCCTGGCAGGGTGAGTCGCGTTCCCATTCAGTTACATACAATTACGTTTGTTGGAGTTGATGAGGGGAATGCCTTATTTACTGCTGTAATGTTTTTTTTCTCACAGGACTTGGCAGCTTTACTGAGAAGCAAAAGCACAAAAATACTTAATCTTGTTTTATTGTTTCAAATCCACTGAAAACATTCAATGTTCTGTATCTAGTTTCTTCATGTCCTTACATAAATTCATGTCACTCAGTGGGCGGCACACATCGCAAACACTACTCGAGGTTAACTTCCTGTATATGTGCTTATTTTGAAGGTGTGGCCTTGTTGCCTTTTGTGGATGAACGGCGGCTGTGGGCGGCTCTGGCTGACGTCTACCCCGACCTCACACCTGAGGAAGGTGAGCCAAAGCCCCACAGTGGAAAAACTCTGGATTTCTGTTGTTTAATGAACTTTACTTTCTGCGAGATGATTAGTGTTTGACGTTTATATTCATGATTGCCACTGATTGCAAGTATCAACACGAGTCTGTCAGTTAAGACGTTTGACATATGAAAAGTAAAACACAGACAGCAGTGGAACCGGATGGACTGATATAAATGAGAAGAGATTGTATTGATTGTATCTTTGTTAAATTAATGCTGGGATCTTTCTGCACTTTATTTACAGTTTGTAAAGTTTTAATGGGGCAAACAGCAGCCATTTAATATACTTTGATCGTACCGACTGCTGTGACCACAGTTAAGAAAACAATTCATCTCACTGGAAACAACCTCATTTATGTAACATAAGACAGTGTTTTCTCTGTTTTTGGATATAATCATCATCTTAATATCATATTGTTTACTGTTCCCCTCTTCTTCTTTCTTCTTCTCTCCTCTACTATATGTAATTGTAATTTAAAAACAAATCACTTCTTCACCCGTTCAAATTAAATACTTTATCATATAACAGGAAATAAAAAGAAAAGCCAGATAATATTAAGTTATGATATCAGAGAATAATCATAACTTGGTATCCCAACTTGTCAGGATCCCCAGTTTATTTATACCTGAGCTTTCTGCTCTGCCTTTCATAATTATCTTTTCCTGTTTGAGAAATAAACTGAAGGAGCTCAAAACAACCTTTTTAGGAGTATGATATATGTAAACGTTGCCAAGCAACACAATAGTGTTCAATAACATATTTTGATCATCTTGAAAAAGGTGAAAGGATTACTTGTTCAGGTGACCAATCTGCCACCTGCTGCCAAACGGTCCAGTCCAGTCAGAGCTCCAGTGTCTCCAGTGATCACTGGTTTTTCCTCCCTGACCGCGGCTGCTGTCTGTTCTCTGTTGCAGTGAAAAGAAACAGCCTGGGAAACGACGTGATGTTTCTGGGGAAGTCTCACCCACTCTTTGACTTCATCCATGAACTCTACCGTACAGAAACTCAAGAGGTAACAAACACAAACCTCCACACACAGGTCCGTTAGGATGTTACGACAGTGCAGGTGCTGTTTACGCGAGCACTGGCACGAATCAAGTCAGTTGTCAGGAAAGAAAACGTCTCGCGCTTTGCTGCTAATAAGCTAATGTTAGCTTGTTGCCTCAGAATGGGCAAGTGTCGTTTTAACCTTGAGTGGCAGCAGAATCTAAAGTGCGAGTGGATTAAGTCTTTTCCGGGCAGCTAAATAGAAATGGCTGAGTACTGTCCGATTTTTGTTTTCGTTTTAAATGTGACGCCCCCCCCCCACACACACACACACACACACACACACACAGTCAGCTGCTCTGTCAGCTGAACACACGTCTGTAATAATAGTCTTCTTCTGTGGATCAAACTTTCACATCCAGTTACAGATCTGCATTACTTGCTGCGTCATTCTGCTGCAGATGTGTTTGTGTAGCTGTGCAGGTGTCGTCTGAGTCGGATTTAGTCTTGTTGATTATGCATTTGTAAACCAAAGCCTTTGTTGGTTAGACTCAATGTTGTACTCGCTGGATTAATACTTCTGAATGAGCATGTCTGAGCTGTGAAGCTGAAATACAGCAGCATGTAAAACTGCAAACATGAACCAGGTCAGATTCAGCTCAAACTAGGTGAGACTGTATTTAAACCATAAATCACCATCAAGTGTTTTCTTACTAAAAAGAGGATAAAAATCTGAAGCTCTGTTGAGCCAACTACTCAAATGTTAATTATATCCCAAAGAACAAACAACATTTGTGTAAGAGGCAAATTTCCATTAAATTATTTTTAATCACATTCCTGCTCTTCAGAGGGAAAACCTTTTTTCATTTTAATGAGATATTCTCTAGTGCCACCATCTGGACAACCTTTACATGTTCAGCTCTACTTCTAGTAAGACTCTGCAATAGATAAATCATCAATATGTCTACACAGCCTGTATAGCAAAAAGCAGCACGTCAGCAGAGCAGCGTCTTCAGTCACAGTACTGAGTGTAGCTCACCTGCACTTGGGCAACACTCAGAGCCCAACACACAATCACTGCAGTTACACAGTAAAATGAAAGATAACAGACTTAAAAGCGTAAAAATCCATTTTGCACGGAAGATCACCGTGACCCAAAGCTGACAGGTGTTTTTGGACCAGTGGAACCTTTTTCATAGTTTAAGAACAGTTGGAGGATCCCTCCCCTATTTTTTTATTGTGTTTGCACTGCAAGAACTGGGAACGATTGTTCTTAAAACGCCGTTTTTCAGCTCCTGCTTCAGAGTAGGTAATCTCCCAGCACAAGAGGAAACCTCGAGTGACGTAAGCGTATGGTGATTGGTCGAACACATGAGCCAGTGCAGCACCGGCAACTGCCATCTTTAAAAACCAGTGTAACAGCTCGGATTGGTAGCCTTAAAAATCAGGGTTTGTACAAAGTCTTGAAAGTTTGGAAAATGCTTAATTTTAATTGTGTTTTCAAGGTTAGGAATATGCTTGAATTCAAATATACTCCTTGAAAAAAGCTTGATTTTTCTACATAGTCTGGTTTTTCATCATCGACACAATCACTCATGGAAACCAAACATCTTTTAATATTTGAAATGAAACGATCCCGTCGTCATTTGTTTCTTGTCTCCTGGAATTTATAGTGACAATTTAGATATGATGATAAAGGCTTCGACAGTCTGGACGTTTTTTGTTTAAGTACCTTGAAAGTCCTTAAAGTGTTTGAACTTTATTCTTAAAAAGCTGTACGAACGCTGCAAACAGAAAAAAGCCCTTAAAACTCCCGAGTGGGCGGTTCCTCTCAGAGTCCCCAGAACAGTTTGATCTGAAAACGCCTAATGTCCAAAATGGAAAGAGTTCCTGCTCTGGGGAACCTAAATGTGATCAGTGAATTTCATGGCAACATGACAGGTGTTGCCTAATTCTCCATGATGCACTTTATTTCAGTTTATTTGTCAGTTACTTCCATCATCTAATAAGTTGTGACTGTAGATGATACAGAGTGTTGCTGCGCTGACGCCCTGAATCAAATCACCATTTAGTACTTGATACAAGCTCCACCTTTATCTCCATCAGGGCACTGAGATCCCTGCAGAGCTGTGCCATGGAATCCAAGGTACATTAAATCTTGATGACGACCCTATTCTACCAGATAAGTAAGGAACGCCTGCTTTATTCTCACTTCTGTACATTTTGTCCCATGTTGCTGTTTTTAACAAACACTCTTAACCTACTGAAGGAGAGCCGCTCCAGTGTGACGACTCTGACCTGCTCATTTATTCATTCATTCCTCTTTTTTTGACATTTATCCTTCAGGCCGGTGGCGTCACCCATCCCGATGCTGCGGGACATTGCACACAACAGTGCGATCGGGTAAGGACAGTCTGTCATCAACAGGAACTGTCTGAAAACAGAAGGAATAAACACTAAGAGGAGAACATCTTGTCATTTTGTAGTACTTTTGTTCAAGGTTGAGATATCTGCCATTTGAATACACCTCATAAACACTCATCATAAATTGATCAAAATGTAAAAAGGATGGGTGGTCATGTTGGTTTGTGGTTCGTGCCCTGATACTGAAGCATGTTTTTACATACAGTATATTTAGTCAAGTCAAGCTGCTATTTTTCCAAATGCTTGAACTCTGACTCTTATGTTCGTCTGACTGGAATAAAGAGTGTTTGGAGTGTAAATGTTCAGATGATGGAAAACAAAGACTAAAGTAGATGTCAGATATGAGAGGCGGTGGACACAATAAGAGGAACACCTGTAAATTGAATGCAATTAAAGACAGGAGCCACACAGCAAATCCTTTCTTTTTGAAGCTAATAATTTGGGGTGCAACTAGTCATTATCGGTTTATCTGTTATCATTACTTTTCAGTAAGTCGTGTAATCGTTTAACTCATGCAATATCTATTAAATATATTCAGATTACAACATAAAAGAGAGAAAAGCAGCAAATCCTCAAATATGAGAAACTGCAACCAGACAGTTTGACATTTTTGCCTGAGAAATCGTTATCAAAATTGCTCACCTAATCGATTAGAAGAGTGTCTAGAGCTCGTCCTCAACTTTGCTTTTTATTTGTCTTATTTTTAATTATTTATAATATAATTACATTACATGTGCTACATGCACACCTCACAAGCGAGCCTTATCACACAATAACATAGAGAACAACTTTTGCATATCAGCATGTGCATATGACAAATAAAGACCTTAAACTTAACTGTTTCAGTACCGTTTTGCAGAGACTGGTGTCCTTGTTGGTTCGACTCTGCAGCCATTTCTTCCTGTTATTTTGTCCACCCCTTCTGTATAAGGCAATTATACCTGCAATTTAAAGCACAATCTTAATCAAAGTCTGAGCTTTAACACAAAGAAGTTAGAAATAAACACAACAGACCTTCACATGCAGTTCAAAATAACACTTAATACACAGTATTCTGTGTACATGTACACATTATGTAAACAAACTGTCTCAGTCCAATGTCTTCATGTTTGTCCTGTTTCCTGTATGTTTTGTCTGTTCCGGTGATTCACTGATACACTTATATCCAGGCATTTGTAGCGCAGATTATTTTTAGACGCCTCGCAGTGTCGAGCTGTGTATCTGTACACCCACCTCTCATTAGAGTAATACAAGAGTGCAGCCGTTCTCTGAGGGTGGAGAGACATTCAGGAACATGTGGAAAAATGACACGGTGAAGTAGATGAGGCAGGTTGAGAAGAAAATGACAACACTTCATCACCGAATAATCACAAACTCTCTGTGTTGAAAAGGAGATTTTTCCTTTTACAAATCTTCCTTTTTTTTTTTTTTTTAAAAAAAAGGGAGCTAATGGAAGTCTTTTTTGTCCTCCAATTGAAAATGATTTTCTTCTGCTTTCCAGAGTGAAGTTCAAGGATCCCCAGTACGCTGATGACTTTGTGTTCAAAGCGGTCCTCCTTCCTGGAGCCAAGTGAGGCTTTTTCTTTGTTAAACTTTATTTATCTCAGAAATGCTTTGCCAGACATTTAAGCCTCTCTTTTGCACTCCTCATTATTAAAAGCTGGTGATATTCTATATTTCTCTTTTTGTCACTAAAATCCCCTGAGAAGATGAAAACCAACAATCTATTAGTCCGTCTCTCAATCATGGATGTATTATAAGAACTGGATACCGGTCACAGATTTTTAAATTGCTTTTCTTGGCAAGTTTTACAAATATAAAACCTCCATGGATCAAAATGCATAATAGAAAGAGTCACGATCGACCTTGTTTGCAGTTTGAGGTGTCCTGTCAACAGTTTTACAGACGTCTCTTTTACAATGGTGGTCTATGGTGGGCCGCAGGGGACTTTTTCGCTGCAATACCGCGAGTGGCCACTGGAAAAAAATTGGAAGCAAGGCTGAGTGGCAGCGCGAGGTCTTATTATACATCCATGCTCTCAATACTTTCTGACTTCAATACTTCCTACTTCCTGTCTGTGGCTCTCAGCTCCAAGCCCATTGGTTCCTTCTGAAGACGTAAATCTTTAAAAACTCCTCACAAATATAAAGTTTCATGTTTAAAACAGCTGCTCACTGTAGTTTTTAATCAAACAAACAGGAGGAAATAGTGCATTTGTTGGGGACTATTTTCAGCGGCGGATGAATCCACATTTGGTGCTCTAGTGAGTATTTGGGGCAGCAGGACGGTGTGTGTGTGGGACTGAGTCCAGATAAACTCCAGTGTGTGTGTTCATGGTGATGAAGGAACAACAGTGAGGCTCACTGATGTGTTTTTAATAGTTTTTTATGGCTCAGAGGAAGAAGATACATCAGATACTTGTTAGTAGATACATTAACTGTTGGTTTTGGTCTTTTCATGGGATTTGTTGACAATAACAAAAAAGATTATTGATCACCAGACGTCAGCTGTTGACTTGATGTGTCAAATGAGATAAACCACAGTGGCAGCTGCTAATGTCAGGGAGAGGTGACTGCAAACTGATATTTGTAGATTTAAAAAAACCCACAAAGTCAGTAAAGTTCCTGCAGTACGCTCCCACTGCCCTCTTAACTTGTAATGTTTTGTACAAAAGGACACTAAAAAGATTTGTTG
Organism: Macquaria ambigua; assembly: GCA_008360985.2. Taxonomy (NCBI): domain Eukaryota; kingdom Metazoa; phylum Chordata; class Actinopteri; order Centrarchiformes; family Percichthyidae; genus Macquaria; species Macquaria ambigua. The sequence goes on along the minus strand of VMKM01002719.1, from coordinate 38,795 downwards.
GTGGTGGTGAGGACAGTTTATTACATCACTTGCTTCTCAGCTAATGTTTGTTTTATATATATATATATATATATATATATATATATATATATATATATATATATATATATATATATATATATATATATATATATATATATATATATATATATATATATATATATATAAAATAATCAATTTCAATGAATAATTTAGTCCATCAGATGTTGAATGGCCAAAGTGACCAGAGCGCAGTGATGTCTTTAACAAGCTTATTTTGTTTGATCTTTCCCCCAAAATACCCAAAGTCTTTGTATTTACAATGATGAAGTATGGTAGTATGTGTGGGGCAGTGATCAGAAAATGTTTAGATTAATTTATTTTTCAGAATCAGTTTTCTGTTTTGATTATTGAATGATTTATTGGTTAATTGAGAAACATCAGACAAAGTCTGCAGGGTTTCAGTTAGAGATGACATCACTCTTCTCACGTAGAAATCTTTCTCAGTGCAGCTTTAACCGTCTGTCTGTCTGTTTGTTTTCAGGATGCCCAATAAGGTCCTGAAGCCAGGGGACTGGGAGCGGGGGAACAGGGAACCATGGAGACCCCAGCTGGGCTTCAACCCAAACAGGCAGCAGGCTCACCTGGACCAGTCTGGCTTCCGGGCTCTGGGGTACATTACCATTTACTGTCACAGCCTTTAAAAACAATGGAGAAGTCATGTCTGTCCATCTGCAGGGTCTAGTGAACGCTAGCCGTCACAATTTGGATGTAATGTTTGGTGTTAACGTTATTTCAATGGAGTCTAACGTTAGCTAAATTTCACTCGTCTAACGTTACCACATTGAGCTCTTCAGCCAAAGTGCCAACTTAACATTAACGTTAGCCTGTGATGGATCCATTTTCTTTATGCTAAGATAACAACGTAATTAAACAATTTGCTTCTGGATTTGTTTTGGAACACGAGACTAATTCATGAGGTGAAGACATTTAGCTTGTCACCTTTTTCATCCCTACTGATGAAGCTCTTCTGTTGTTGTGAAATCCTCATTGTGAGAAAGATTCCTGATTTTTATTCTCTCTGGGACAGATGAACGAGAACTTTGGACGGAATTTAAGTATTTTTCCTGCAGTGTGAGAAGATCCAAAACATGAAAATAACACACACAACAACATATATTGTCAGGTGATACTGTAGGTAGAGTAACTTTAAAAACACAGCGTTGCTCACAGTAACTTCCTATATAATCCAAAAGCAGACAGACGGGTAGATAGTTTTAGTCTAACAGGCCTGTGCAGTGTCTGTAATATATCCTCAGACTTTAAGTTATTTCTTTGTCGTCCACGTTTCACTCTTGTGAAAAACACAGTAGTTTGTAAAAATCCTGCCACACACAGGTCATTTTTCTATTTTACGCAGCTTAATAAACCGGAACATCTAAAACTCAACAAACACACACCTGCTTCTAAAAGCTCTTGCAGGGTGTGATGATATCATTTTATAGTAAGCTGTGTTAAACAATGACTGCTGATTCTGCTGTGACTCAGTATTCAGATTTAGGAGAAGAGTACAGTGTTTTAAAATGGAAAATGTGTTTAAATGTTTGTATCCCACCCTAACGCTCCCCATTAACCAGCCATCCTTGATTATGATCTAAGCTCCCTCCTCCACACATTGATATTATCATTAAGGAAATGTGAATAATTGAACATCTGGCTCGATCCGACTGTGGCGTGTTTGGGAATTAATTATGCACGGATTTGAAGAAACAGAATGTATTCCAATTTTTTTTTTCCCTTTTTCCTACTAAATTAAGTCGTTAATTCAGTAATTCAGGCAGTTGTGTGTCTTGATGGGGCTAGTATTCTTGATGAGCAAGAAAACCTGGAGAAAACAGTTTTTTTGTTGTTGTTGTTGCTTTGATTTCAAATCAGTGACGGTTCTGTGTGAAGTCCAGTCTGAGGCATGAAGCCAATGTTGGACTTCATCCAGTCCGTGTTGTCCACCTCTGATATGATGGAGGTTCCTGTCCGAACACAAACACCGAAAAAACACGTAATGACAAATGAAAAAATATAAATCCTCCCATTCTTTTCAAGGTTAGGAATATGCTTGAATTTGAATATAATCCTTGAAAAATGCTTGATTTTTCAACATAATCTGGTGTTTCATCATCGACACAGTCACTCATGGAAACCAAAAATCTTTTAATGTTTGAAATGAAACGATCCCGTTGTCATGTTTGTTTGTTTGTTTGTTGTCTCCTGGTGTTTATAGTAACTATTTAGATGTGATGATAAAGGCTTCGAGATTCTGGAAATCTTTGGTTTAGGTACCTTGAAAGTGCTTGAACTTAACTCTTAAAAAGCTGAACCCTGTGTGATCAGTGGACGTCCCACTCTACCTGCTGAGCCGCAGCCTTCTTATGTTACGCTGTATAAAACCACAGGACTGTGCTCATGACTCATACAAACATCAATAACTTTGATTTTTAGAGTAGTTTAAGTGCCAGAAGAAAGGTTACAACATATCACTTAAGATCTGCCACAACGTATTTATTCCAGGTTGTCAGAATCCTTAAAGGGCCTAAAAATGTCCTAAATATCATAATGTTATTAGTTGAACAAATATCTGGCCTCAAATGTCAATACATTTGCTTCTATCAATTCCTCAGGACTTATTTTTAAGATAAAAATCTTCCTCACTATTTGAGAAAACTACCCAGTATTTAGGTCCAGGGGTCCGGTGAGCGGCAGGCAAAGGCGTGTGACCAATCAGAAAAGACCGATTGGCGCAGCACTTTATCTTTACCTGCTTTCTTTTTAATTATCAAATACATGCAAGCACACAGTCCTAATAGATTACTGTGTAACGTGAACAGCGTGTTTCTGCTGTTTCCCTTGCCATCGTCGCTATGAAAGGTAAAATAAATAATGTTTCAGTGTATTATAAACTGCTGTGCAGTGTTTTGGCAAATGATAAGCCTTCAAATTCACAAACAGGACCTCTTGGGTTGTATTTCATGTCTCACCTGCTCCTGTTTTAATGGGTGATTTGGTCCTCGTCCATTAAAGAGCTGCTAAACCTAAAAGAAGAAGCTTCAGCGGGTGAATTAATACAGATTTAGGGTTTTTTTCTGTGAAAAGGACGCATCATTGTGAATTCTCACAGTACAACTTCTTCTCTGTCTTCAGTCACAATCTGAACAGAAACCAACATGGCGGAGGACAGTACAGCAACGCCCCGCCGCCGAGCAACTACCAACATGGAAACTACCGTTCTCCACACAGCGGCGGCCACCAGCCTTTCCAACGTAAGAAACGCACGCACACACACACACACACACACACACACTTCCTGAAAGGTGTTGGTTAAACTACAATAGATATGAAGTTTATCTGAATTGATCTCTGCTGTAATTGCACCGCAGATTAACATGGAGCTAATGTTATTGGAACACGTTATTACATAGAAGTGTAATATCTGAGACTTTGGAGTTTTGTGTGACCTGTTCGTTAACAATAAAACCAAAACACCTTTGCGATGCGGTGACATCATCATCTCAGCTCATCTCATACAACAGACTTCAGGTGAATTTGACAAAAAAAAAAAAACTACATATAGTTTTGTAAAAAGTAAGTCGACCTTGTCAAACTACTGCTTCCAGGGTCGTGAATGAAACTGGGTGAATTGTTGGACTGACGGCCTTGTGTCGACCAATGCGGTACAATGTTCTGTATTACACCCCTACTTACTTTTTTAAATTCAGCTAAAATTTTCTTTTGGCTTGCAGTTTCTTGTGATGAGTCATGAAAAGAGAGGTCACAGTGGAGCATGTGTTCAGGAGAGCGTCTCAGTGAGAAATGGTAAAATGTTACACAGTTTTCATTGTGATTCGGTCCTTTCAGTCGATTCCCTGTGTTCCCGGTCAATAAATCTCCTAGTTTTTGTTGCATTGTCTGCTGATGCACACACAACAGAAACTCAGATATAGTGAAATTACATTTTGTGTCACCATCTGTATTGTGCTCTTACAACTGTTTATCCACTGAACCGTTATGTTTTAGAGTTCAGAGACTTTTCTTTATTCCACGGTGACCCCAGACGGAGGTTCAGGGACATAGTAATACAGAAAACAAACCCGACTCTTTCTCCGTAGCAAAACTCAAAACATTCAGGTTGCAGCTTCTCATTTTTAGCAGGAGCAGAGACTGTCGCTTTCGCCCGTTAAAATGACAAACATCGCCAACGGTATGTTGCTAATTAACGTGAATTTTGTGAGAAACATTTTACTTGGTTGTTGTCGAGCTTGTCTGTTCTCCGTCTGTACTACTGAGGGAAGAACCTCCACTCTAACACCGCCTGGACAATTGCGAGTGTTGGATTCACGGCTGTAGTGAATTGAACAATGTAGCATGATATACTTATTGTACCAGTTTCTATAGCTCTCACAACTCCCAGCAGAGTGAGACGTCTTCTCTCTAGCGCATCACGTCACGTCAGTTTCAGGAGTCGCACTCTCCAGTTAAACTTTCCTTTGTGCTGATCAATTTAATATTTTTGAACCATGACTTTAAGTATTTGGATCAAGTAGCTCGTGAAAAATAAGGTGTGTCATATTTAGTATCTACAGCTGTTATTTCAACACGTCAGATACATATTTTATCAGTAAATATAAGTATCAAATCGGAACCGGCAGACTCGATGTTTAAGGACTCGGATCAGGACATCCGTAGTCATGTTTATATCTCTTGTTTGAAACAAAGATCATATGCAGATTAAATGCAGCTTTCTGCCTCTGAAACTTCCTCTGAACCGAGTTTTAAAAACTATATCAAACAGGAAAACTGATGAATAACACCGACATCAGCTACTGGTTTATGAGCCCCGCAGCATCCTGCCGAAGTGTCCTTGAGCCAGAACGCAGAACCTGCTTGTTCTTCTAAATGCCTAAAACATAAACACCACATACAGACAGACGAACAGATACTGTTATTATTTCACTCAGAGGAAATTGGACCCTGTATACACACAGCTGCTCAGAATGTCGCTCTTTAAGACTCAAATCATTTTGCTTTATGATTAAATAGCTGCCTTTTGTCCGTCACGTGAGGGGACGGTTGAACGGCTCGTCACATGTGGAGGCAGGATCTCTCCCCCAGCTCCTAATCACGGTCTGCGCTCGGCCCCGGCCTCGGCCCCGTGGTCCTCTGCCAGCTCTTCTCCAGTTTGACTTTGATGTGCCAATTTGCAAGTAGATGAATAATCTCATCTGCCCACTGATGGCGTGCGGGGGAGTCGTGGCTATTCTCGGGCCACTTGATGCAAATGAGGTTTTTTGGCTCCTCCGGATTGCAGTAGCACCTCCCCTGGCCTCTGCCGCTCATTCTTAATGTTAAACTTGCCAATTAGCGGTCCAGGACATTTTTTTTTTTTTTTTTTTTTTTTTTTTAAATCTCACTCGCTCTATATTTTTTCCATCATCGTCGGGGAAATTGTTACTTTAACAAATGGGAATCTTGGTAAATGTTTAGCGTGGCTCGTCTGTCATTCTCAGCCTGATTCTGCAGACAGAGGATGGTTTTTATTATATCAGGTTTATTATATCAAGTACCTGGAGCAGAAATGCTATTGTTGAAGGTAGCACTGATATTACATTTGAGTTCTGCTGATTTCTGTTTAAAGTTGTAAACCTTTGACTTTTCCTCAAGCGATGATCTCGAGCTCAACTTTTGTCCAAAATAAGATTTTTAACTCTCAGCAGCTGAAATTACACAAATGACTCAGGGAGTTTTCTGATGTCTGTTTAACATTGATGTAAAAAGTGGGCTTAACGTGGGTCAACTATAATATTGGCATCCCTAGGAATGTGATTATCCAGACAAGTAGGCCTTATCCTGCAGCAGGAGGCCAGAGGCTTGCTTTTGTCCAGATAACACTTTCTCAGGGCCAGTTCTCTGCTGGGCCAGTAATCACTGCAGGCTTTGCTTCTCTGGGCTTTTGTGATTTTGGGGTGGGGTGGGGGGTTGTTGATTAGCGTTGTGGGAGACCTGGGCCGGTAATGAGACTGTCGAGTGGCTCCGCTGGACACAGTGGCCCCCTCTGATAAAAGCATCCGGGAGGATCCCGTTTGATTGGGTGTTTGATGCGCTCTGAAGAGGGTTGAAACCAAAGTTAACTTCCCCCTTTGACGGCGCTGCTACCTCCTGCAGTGGTGTGTCAACATGCTGCCTCTGAAACCCGCTGCGGGGCTTTGTGTGCTGCTGCCAGACCAGCTGGTGTTTAATAACCAGCCAGGGAATCTCTGCTGGTAGCCATTATTGTCTTGACACACTGTGACACCAAATTTTAACCAGGGCAGCAAAGTAACGGATTCATCCAGCGGCCACAGTGGCTGATAAGCCTCTGAACTCCCCAACCACTTCAGAATAACAACTGCACATAATAGCTGCTCGCACTGGCTGGTAGACCAACTTCAATTACAAGGAGTCACCAAATACACGTGGTCTTGGTGATGACTGGATTTCTAATCTGTGTTTGCACAAAACTTTTCTCTGATGTAAAAAAAAGTCTTTAAAATGTCTTTGAAAACATTATATTTACTTTGGGGCTTCTTTAAAGCTTGTGTTCTGACTCTGATGGCGTTTCTTCTCTCAAGAGATTCATTTACTGAAGCTTCAGTTGTAGCTGCATTTTGTTGATACTCATTGATTTAGATACAGCTTTAAAATCAGGGACTTTTACTTTAGTAGATTAGAAGGTTTTCGAGGAATTGACAATAACTCAGTACTCAGTGGATCATAATCATGTGCTCATATCGTTTAATAACACAATACTGTTGACTCCAGTGACATTGTAATTACAAGCTAACAAATGAGTGTTAGAGGTTTGAGGTTTATGAATTGTTTTGTTGGATATAAAGCGTCGAATTCTTTGTCTTATGCTTAGTTGTTTTGTTGTATTCTTTGATTGGACAGTTCCTCATTTAAGTGAGAATTTAGTTAATTTTAGATGCTGTTCTTTTACAGCTGCAATGTAATTAAACGCTGAGGCCTTTTAGAAGTTTGGCTTATTTTGCACTTGTACTGGAAGTCTGGTATCGTACGATCACCTGCAGTAACCAGTCCTAATTATTCTTCATGATATATGTTGATATCAGAAAAAGATTCGTAGTCAGATTTTAACCTCAGCGCCCTCAGCCGTCTTTGATTCAGAGGTGTTAATATTCTCTAAAGTTGATTCTTGGCTTGTGAAGCAGCGGCGGCAGATGATGTTTTGGGAGTCCGTCTGCCTGCTTTGAAACAGAAAAGTTACTGTCCTGCTTCTGTTATCAGTCCCGGGCCGGCCGGACAGGAGCTGAGTCAAATAGTCGCTGAACTGATTGAAAAGAGGTGGAGAGAGACGTTTAGTTGTTTAGCGCGGTTGTAATCCCTGCATTAATACAGTGGACACAGCGTGTTTTAAGGATTTAAAGCGTAATCCTTTGTTGGCCTTTGTGCGGCGCAGACTGGAGGTCTATACACTTTCAGATCATTGTTAATTAAGGAGATTGACAGGTGTCCACTTGTAATTCTCTCTTTTGAGGCATCGCTGGCGATGAGGAAAAGAAGACCAGAGTGTTGTGGAGTTATAATTGGAGCCCAACTGGGTGGTCCACTTAAAGTTTGTTGGTGGAGGAGATAATCAAACATGAAAAGTGAATGACAAAAACAAAATTATAATGTGCCGACAGCAGTCTGCCTGCTGGCTGGTAATTGTGTCTTTTACTACTTTTTGCAGCGGTCAGCAGAGAACTGGTGGAATATTTCCTGCTCGACTTGTCGGGTCATAAACACTTTATTTCAGGTTTTTCTTCCATTTTAATGGTTTTCATGAGATCCAAAATGATCAACAGTCTCCCATTAGTGTCCCAACTAAATATCAATTATCAGATGGTCCAAGATGATCGGGTTCCTTTCAGACCAAAGATCTTTAAACCTGCAGTGACATTTTATTTCCTCGTTGTCATTCTTTCATTCAGCTTTTAGTAAATGTGAATTTACAGCCGGACACCAATGCAGCCCAGAGTTGTTTTTTCTTTGAGTAAGTGGGGTCGGTCAGTTTTCCATATGGAAATACCCAATCCTAAAACAAGTTTCAGTTACGCATTTGTGTCCCAAGATGGTCTAGATGCTCAAACTTTTTTGTCCTGAGAAGTAAATTATGTTGGAAACTTTGTTCTTTAGAAGCGTACAAATTAAAATAAGAATATACAGATTTTGAATCAGCTGTGTTGGATTTCTTTTTCTCTTGTTGTCCAGCTCTAGTAGACATTCTACGTGTTTCAAGTCGACCTTTTTAAATCCCAAAAGCTAACAGTCTACATGCTACATATGCTAGCAGCTCTGTGACGCTGTACTGAGGCACAGCGGTGCTTTGAGCTGAATGCTAACGTCAGCATGCTAACATGCTCACAATGACTGATGTTAACAGGTGTAATGTTTACCATGTTCATCATGTTAGTTTAGCAGGTTAGCATGCTAACATTAGCTAATTAGCACTAAACACAAAAGTGCAGCCGAGGCTGATGGGAATGTCATTAGTTCAGGTGTTTGTTCATAAACCAAAGTGTTGGATGAATAAATATTTTGATCTGATGGTGGAGCTAGAGGAAAAGTTGAGGAATCATCAAAGTGATTATGATTCATTCTGATATAATTCATGTCTGAGCAGCTAGCGTGGCTAAGAAATCACAATAATAAAACACACCTTCTGATTTCAGTGTGAACAACAGCGTGTTAAAGGATGTAAAACTCAGTTTAGTTTATTTTGGTCATTTTCAACTTGGAGTGTGGCCTTGGTGGAGTTTTTGTTTGTTTGTGGGTTTTCTTTTTGGTAAAAATCATATTTTGAGCCACTTTTGTCAATTTGTTATTGATGGAAGTACAGTTTAAATTAATCTTAAACTATTTTTGAGAATCGAGTCGTTCTAAATATTTGCTGGTTCAAGTTTTTCAAATGATTTGCTTCTCTTCTCTCCTTTGCATGATTATAAATTGAATTTCTTGAGTTGTGGACTGATGTGCGTTTTCACTATTTTCAGACATTTTACAGACTAAACAATTAACCAAACAAAGAATAACTAATGATTATTTTCATTAGCAATTAATCTGCCAATTTTCTAGATCAATCAATTAATCGTTTGGTCTATAAAATGTCAGCAAAACAAATTACAAGTTCGCAGAGTGCAAGATGACGCCATCTGATGTCTTGTTTTGTCCGACCAACAGTCCAAAGAGATTCAGTTTATTGTCGTAAAGTGAGTGAAAAACAAAGTCGGCAAAAAACGTTTTTACGTTTGGCTAAAGGAGACGTTGGTGTATCGATTAAAAACAGTGCAGTAGAAACAGACTTAACGAATAAATCATGACGGACATGAAGCGTGTGACTTAAACGTCCTCTGAAGAGCCGAAAACATCAGGTGTGTGTGGAGCGATGAGGAGGCTGTGACCTTCCTCACATTAACACATGAAACTAACAGAAAGCTCGTATCTCCATCCACATGGTTTTCCATCGTTTGACGTTTGACTGGAGCTCTTTTTAATGACGTCGTCTCGTCGTGTCCTCTTCTTCTTCTGCGATGGTTTAATGGCACCTGACTGTGGAAGTAGCGCCACCTACTGTTTGTCTGGATGTGCTCAACTCCTAATATTCACACGAGCATCAATTAGCATTTTCTTTTGCACTCATTTAAAATGTGCACTACATCTGGATGAAGACCTGACGAAGAAAACGAGCAAATATTCACATTTTACAAACTATAAGCAGATCATTTTTGCAATATTTGCTTACAAGATTCAGTTTCTGCTGATCAATTTATGGATTAATCTAATTATTACGGCTCTAAACAGATTAATGGATAATTAAAATAATAATTAGTTGCAGCTCGTGTTGTAAATATATGAAATTATGACAAATATTTGGTCCCAGCACCCATCCTGATGATAAACCAGTACCCTGCTCCGCCTCGGATATCTACACTCAGTATTGATTGTCAGCTCTGATCCAGAATCATCGGTATCGGCTCCTGTGAACTCGTATCGGTTCGACTCCTTCCCGGGTTTGTGAATGTTGAGTCTCCGGGTCCTTTTCACGGCACCCTTCACCCACCCTGAGCCGAGCCACTCAGCCGGCCTGCCCCCATAAACAAACAGGCCGGTGGCTCGCAGCTGGTCATCGCCTTGGCAACAGTGAATCTGGAAGAAGCCGTTAGCTCCTTTTTTTCTTTTTTTTTCTTTTTTTTTTTTTTGTAAGTGTGTCTTTGTGAAGGGCTAGCAGCGATGGAACCAGGGTACTTGAGGCGTCCACAATGCTGCCGGCTGAATGCTTATTTCATTTTCTGAACAAAAAATGCAAATGTGGCGCTCCGGCTCTCCCTCGTCTGCCTCTCCCCCACACCACCTCCTCCACCTCCGCCGCGTTTCGACGTTTTGAAAGAGCTTAATTTCATCATGACAACTGATTCGTTCTGTATTTCAGAAATGAAATAGTTGGTATTTTTCTTTCTTCTTTTTTTTTAATCTTCAAGGTTAAATCTGACTTGAATTGGGTTAATTAGTATCCATGTTTAATGTCAAATCCTTCTAGTTTTGGCTTCTAAACAATGAAGCTGGAGGATTTTCTCAGGTTTCATCGCATCGTTTAACTCAATAAAGTCGACGTGAATGTGAAGTATTTCTCTTGTTTTCGAGTGTTTTAAACTGAATCACATGTTAAAGTTCGAGGTGAAACACAAAAGAGTAACCGCTAACAGCAGCCTGCTGCGTGCTGCTGGTTTCATGTTGTATTAAAAGCGTTCAGACGCAGGTTAAATTGAGGACCGCGCTCTCTGCTTCTTCTTCTAAAACTTCAAACTTAACTCGGCAGAACCACTTGTGAGCATGTCGTCTTTTGTCCTCCGCAGATTCCAGGCAGAACAGTTTGCTGGGAGCGCCTCCCTCCTTCCACCAGCCCCAGTATCCAAGGTGAGTCGGCTTTTTGTGAATCTGCGTTTTCTGGCCGTCGTTAGGTGAAGTTCACGGTTAGCGTGCTGGCATTTACCTCTTCTTTTTTTTTAATTATTATTCCTGTGGTTACGTTGGATATAAACACTGATAAAAAGAAAAGGGGAATTACATGAGTTTTCATGCTTTAACTCTGAAACAGGATTTAGTCTTTGTTGCATTGTCAGCCAAGGACTTTAGCGACCGCTCTAAAGAAAGTGCGGTCAGTTGGTTTCATTTAGTGCCTTCTTTTTAAGTGTTTTTTTCCTCTGTGTGTTTCCTCGTAGAACTTGTGTGCATTAAACATGTCAAGGCCCTGGTTTCTTATTGTAGCTCATCTCCGTCTAGACCCCCCCCCGCACACACACCAGCGCTCTGCCTTCCTCCGTCGGGGGGCTTTGCTGCTGCTGCTGCTGCTGCTGCTGCTGCTGCTGAATTAAGGTTTTTTCCCCGTCGCTCCAAAACAAATTTCTCTCGAGGAGGTTTGTGCAACTTAATGAGGCATCACTAATGCTGTTGGAGGCTGCGTGGTTCCCTGCGCCGCGGCCGCACAAGTCCAGGCTATTGATTCTGGCTCTTCAAAGTCCTAATCAGGTTTCTCTGGTTCAACTTTTCAGGCCCATTGTGGCTCTGTGTCACCTCAGGTCAGTGGTTATTAGCGGCGACTGAAAACAGTTTCTTTAGCTACTCGGGACCGGACCAAATGAAATGCAGGAGGAACTTGGGGAGAGAGGGGATTATGGATTCCAGCGCTCGGTTAAGTCCGGCGCTGGCCAGAGTGTGACATGGTTCAGTAATGAGGGATGGGGCTGCTGCTCTCGGTTTCTCCTCTCTTCATTGTTACAAAGAAGAGACTTTTAATATCACCGTTGGGCTGACACATTGTCCGGTGGCGGTTTGGAGGGCCTTGGCGTGCCGGCTCTTCACTCGGTCCCACGGACGCAAAGCGGCCGCCTCATTTTGGGGGATGAGGGCGATCCGAGCCATATGTGAATATGGTTCATTTCATACTCGGTTCTTTCACGCTAAGTCATCTGAGAGGAGAGGCTGCTTTATCTCGTGGAGAGCTCGACCCCTCAGTAAACGCCTGTCGATGGGGATTTTAGGGAGGTCACTTCAGAGCAGAGTTAAAGGCCGCCTCTCTCCACCCTTTTATCTGCCGGTTGGAAACTCCCCAAAACATGAATAAATCCAAAGTGTAAAATCAGACTTGTTTTAGTTTTATGAAAGAAATAGAACCTCAGGACTTGTTGAGTTGAGAATAAATGTTAATGAAAGTTGCCATCGAATACGTTGGTCTTGTTTACTTTGTGATCAAACATTTCCTGATTAAAATGATAACTTTGTTAAGTTTAAACTCTATTTTATTTAGGCAAAGTTCTCTTCAGAGCTGCAACTCATCATTATTATCTTCGTTAATAATCTGCAGAGGTTTTTTTTTTTCCAATTAATCGTTCACTCTATGAAAACAGTGAAAAATGTCCGTCCCAGTTTTCCAGAGTTCCAGCTGACGTCTTCGACCAAAAGTCCAAAAACGTATTTAGTTTACATTCAAATAAAACTGAGAAAAGCAGCAAACTCTGCAGCCGGAGAATGACTGGAGCCTTTTCACTGATTATTGTTATTGTTGATCAACTAGTTGTTTCATCTGTAGTTCTTTTGTGTCTGCGAGTCTTAAAACATCATTAAACACTGAAGTTTGGCAGGTTTCATTACATGGAACCACGTGTTTATATCACTCAAATGAAGGAAGTGAAGAAAGTCTAGTTTTGGTTCCAGAACTCAGGTATTGTTTTGGCACTAATATTGAAAATGTTTTAACGATACTAAAGCAGGCAGAGCTTCAGATTTCTGTATTTAAAGAATACAAAACAAACTACAATGATGGCCGAACATTAAACCAAAACCTGCCACTGGTATTTATTCGCGCAGTCTTCGTCCTTTTAATCTGCACTGGATAACATCGTCCAGCCAATAACTTTTAGAGTGAAAGCTCATATTCCTCAGAAGCTAATTAAAAGGTGATTATGTCAACATGCTGTAACACTTTACAATGAAGTGAATGAACCTGTTTTAACCTGTGGACAAGTATTTCTAACTTCACACTGAAACTACCTGAAAGATCGGAGGTAGTGCAGGATTATTTCGTGCTTCTTGACTAATGATGAAGACATTAACTGCATTGATTCAGGATGTTTGAGTTTTCAGCAGCAGTTCATTTTCAGTGCAGGTTCCTCTTTCTCCTCCTCTTCTTCTTCTTCCAAGGTCTGTATTTCCACTTCAGACAGAAACAACCTGGAGTTCAACATGTTAGAATATATATGTTATATATTAATGTAAGACCTTGTTACAAAGTGTGCTTAACAGTGCTTTTTCAGAAGCTAACAAACTTGATGCATTCGTGTCTCCAGGCAGCAGCAGTACGGAGCTGGAGGTGGAGGTCACGGCTGGGACCGGGCCACGCAGTCGCAGCACTCTGCGTACCAGCAGAACATGATCCGCGGGCAGGGAGGGGCGGGGCCGGGCAGCTACCAGCAGCGCTACGATCAGCGTAGAGACGGCTGGACTGATCGCAGCGACGATCGCAGGGACGATCGCAGGGACAACCGGGGGCCGCAGCAGCAGGTACAACCACCATCAGTCTGTTCTGACCAGCTGCAGGACAATTAAAGCTTCAGCTTCAACTCAAAAGTGGACACATGTCGTCTTTGATAGCAGGTCGTAATTACAAACCAGAAAAGTTTTAAATTAATACGACTTCAGAGCTTCAGTCGGTCAAACGAGGCGATAACACGAGAGCGATACGTAGCGCCGATAGACGCTTCATCAACAGCTACAAGAAAGTAGTTTGATAGTTTCAGTTAAATGTATTAAAAGCAAAGCACATAACGAATACACCCCGGCTCATAAACAGCCAATCACATCCCTCCATACTGGAGCTGCTACGAGTGACACGCTCACAGCCAATCATTGAACAGGTGTGTAGTCCGGCGTGGGGGGAGAAAGGACGGTGAGGAGGAAAGTGTTAATAAAAAAGGAGGTCAGATTTTAAAAACACACAATGAAATTGAATTGAAACTGAATTAAAATCTGACTGATATCAGAACAGCGTCCCGACCGGAAATACAACAAACGCTTCCACCCCTTTACTTTGACTCGGTTATTACCTGTGTGCCGTGATAAATAAGGTGGTTAAATGCAGCCTTTTTACTCCTGGTCGTTAAAAGTGATCAGTAATGATCGATATCGACTGAAATAAATATAATAGATTTTATCGTTATCGCTTTTTCAGCTGTATCGCCCAGCCCTCTAACTCAACACATTTAAAGCTTTTATTTCCTGTCGTCTTATTGATGAAAGATGTAAAGAGCTGAAGTTCCTCCAATCAGAGCTGTGATTCATGGAACAAAGAATCTGATTGGCTGTTGATGGTTCTGTTCATTGTCCATTTATATTTTTCGATTAATCAATGAATTGTTTAGTCTGTAAAATGTCAGGAGATTGTAAAAAAATGTTTTGTCCGACTGACTGTTTAAAACCCAAAAGAGGCTCAATGTGCAGTGAAATCATGTAAAACAGAAGAGCATCAAATCAAATGTTTGGATTTTTGCTTCAAAAATTACTTAAACGATTAACTGATTATAAAACATAGTTGGCGATTAACTTCCTGTCGACCGACTGTTTCAGTTTTCTTGATATTTATTTCTTAAATCTGGACATTTCAAACCTCATTTTGAGCTCCATCAGACACTAAACCTCAGAAACATTTTAATCAGCACGCACGCAGACCGTCTTCTGATTGGTCAACAGCTTCTTTCTTCTTTTGAAGAAAGAGTTTAACGTTCAGATTTGGCGACTTAAAAAGGTTTTCAGTGGAAGCTGACTTGCAGACACGTTGGTTCAGTAAACTGGTTGTTATAACTTTGTGTTTCTCTTTCTCACGTGAAAAGAAACGAGAGAAAAGGCAGCGAGGAGTCTGAATCAATCTTAAAACAAACTGACGAGGCTGAGAGGAAGTTCAGAAAATAAAATCCAGCTCAAACTGAAACGGTCTGTTTTTAGGTTTTGTGCACAAGAACAAAAGCTCCAGTTGTGTCTATCCAGGCAGATAGTTCTGGTTTTATTCATCCAAACCAATAAAAAATACATTTAAAACTTTAACAGCAGCTAATCTGAATGATCCACTGACTTCATGGTCACTGGTTTTAATAAGAACTATTTCTTCAGTAGGAAGTCGTTCCAGTGATTTTTGTGTAAACTGACAAAATAAAACATTTTCCAAAAAGAAGAAAATATGTAAAGTTTGACAAAAGTTTGACAAACGTGTTCCTGAAACTCACCAACACAGGATGTGAAATACAAATAAAACACCAAAATGTTTTAGTTCTTTCTAGAGCAGGATTAGAGTCGCTGAATTAAACTTTTGTTTTCCAACATAAAATGTATATAAAAATAAAAATTCTGTTTTTAACTCTGTGGATTTGAATCTTAAAATGAGAAATTATCTTAATGTGAGTTTGTTTCCCGTAAAGAAAAGACAGAACTAGATAATGTGATTATGCGTGCTGTTGTATTTGGTTGTCTGGTAGATGATGTGTGTATTCACTGTGGTAACTTGCTGTAAGTGTCTGTGTTTGTGTTTCAGGGCTACAGCTCTGGCAGAGGTTACCCTGCTCCTCCTGCATCCAGAAGATACAACTGGAATTAAACTCCGAGTAACGGTGGACTTTAAAGGGGAGGGGGGGGTTTTTAGGAGAGACATGTCCTCTTTTTTTATTGTCTTCTTGTACAATTTGTCTTTTTTTTTCCTTTTTATTGGACTTACAAAAGAAACCTTATTATGTAACCTGTGATTTTTAAGATGAACGGCCTGTAAAACTTGTAAAATACAAGTGAGTCCCGGACAAAGTGTCCCGCTGTGTTTATTTTTGGTTCCATTAAAACACAAAAACAAAACATGTGAAATAAAACCGTGATGTTGGGAATGATCTCGTCTATCTTCAGGTACTGAAAGAAAGATTTCTTTTTTTAAATGTTTTCACACTTAAATTAAAAAGCAAACACGTTAAAAGTCATTTATTTTTAATTAATCTACCAATATAGATTTAACTGCAGAATATTTGAATTTATTGAATTTATATATTTCTGGTGAATATTCCGGTAGCCTATATTGAAGTGAAGCAGTAAACCACCGTTTATAGCCACATCCCGGCTTTATACCGGCCCGCTGTAAAT
The DNA here is from genome assembly GCA_008360985.2 of Macquaria ambigua. Lineage (NCBI taxonomy): Eukaryota > Metazoa > Chordata > Actinopteri > Centrarchiformes > Percichthyidae > Macquaria > Macquaria ambigua. Next base: position 22,559 of record VMKM01002719.1, on the reverse strand, counting down.
TATAATTGTTGTCATTGCTCCAAATACCTTTTTAAATATGTATATTTGCTTTAGACTCCACACACACAAAAAAACATTTAAATGTCCAAAATGAAAATGTCATTTATTGAATACTGGAAACAAATTAAAATCAGCTGTAACAAAGAATATGTAAAGACTTCCAGTGGAAACGTTTTCTCAATTCGTTTAATTCCGAATCGATAAACCAGCTGTCCGGGATTCTTTTTGTTCTTCAAACCGGACTCTATTGCTTCACTTTGTATTAACTTCATATTTAAACCTGCAATAATTTAATTTGTCCTATAGAAATGAGTGGGAAGCACAGCGCACGTGCCTCATCCTGGATATCCTCGAATTACAGATTTAGTGGTTTTAAATGCAGCAGCAGTCACATCTGTCGATTACAAAAAAAAGACTTAACAAAGACTTCGTTTTAAAGAAGGAGGGAGAAAAGACATTATTATTATCAACACTCATCAGGCTCGAGGCTCAAATATACAGTTTGTTTTTGCACCTTATTGATCAAAACCACCGAGTGTCTTTCGAGTCTCTGTGCGTAAAGGAACCAGAATATTACGCACGGAAAGAATAAAAAAAGTCTGGTGCTTGTTTTTGTCCTCCAGCCGGTTCTCCCCAAAAATCCAACCCGGGAATGGTGCCCCACAGGCCCCATCCCGTCTGTCCTCCTCCCGGTGTCCCTACCAAGTTCTCCCGTACAGTAAATTGGAGCCGATCATGCTGTTTGTGTACTCGATTAGCGCCGCGTCCGTCTGCGTCATGTTGATCTGACCGTGCAGTCCCATCGGCGGACTTTGAGACAAATCCTCCAACTCCTCGGTGGACGACAGCTGGTTCACCTGCTGCTGCTGCTGCTGCTGCTGCGGGGCCGCCGCCATGGCCTCCCCCGAGCTGCTCTGTCGGTTTCCGGTCTGGTTGGAGCCGCTGGAGTCGTTCCGGCAGGCCTTACCGTTCTTGGAGAGGACCGGGGACACGGAGGAGGAGCGGTGGGTCGTCGCGCACAGACCTCCTCCACCTCCACCTCCACCGCTGCTTCCGTCCTGCTGCAGCTGCTGCGCGGTCTTGTCCTTGGCCTGCCGCTTCAGCTTGTAGCGGTGGTTCTGGAACCAGATCTTGACCTGGTTCGGGGTGAGGTGGATCAGCCCGGCCAGGTGCTCCCTCTCCGGGGCGGACAGGTACTTCTGCTGCTTGAAGCGCCGCTCCAGCTCGTACACCTGCGCCTGGGAGAAGAGCACCCGCCGCTTCCTCCGCGGGGCGGCGTGCAACGTCACCATGGACTTGGCGGTGGAGTCCATCCCGGCCAAACTGCCCACCATCCCGGACATGTTCATCCCGGCGGAGGGGCCCATGAATCTGGAAACTTAGCGAACAAATAATCATTATTTGAATAAAATAAAATAAAAAAACAGCTCACTGCTGAATTTAACTGGCGACAATTTCCCTCAAGAAAACAGAATTATTAATCACATCCTGTCATTTATCTGCAAACATTATTATTATCATTATTATTATTATTATCATTATTTTCTAATAAAATGCGGATGAATTTAATGCCTTTAAATAAACAATAGCCTGTTACGCTTAAAAATTAAATAAGCCGAAAAGTAAACCTCTTGCTTTTTAGCTTATAATTAATTTTAATTAAATCTCGTTATCAAAATGTGAGCTATTTATTAATATAACAGACCTACATGAATTAAAGATTTAAATAATTTAAAGCAGTTAAAGTCACTTTGGAGAACCATAAACACTTTGTGGGCACTATAAGGTGAATAAAAATGCTAGTAAATTATTAACAGATACTTTAAATATTTGTAAACTTTTAAAAATTAAAGTCACTAAACTGAATTCTGAGAAGGCCTGTTTGAGTCCTTGCAGATGGAGATAATAGTGGGAATTTAGATGCCATAACATTTGCAGTAAAAGGTCACTTTAATCTCCTTTCACTCTTAAATTTAGGAACATTGCACTTTTGTCATCGTGCGTAAAAGCAGGAGGCCGGACGCTCCAGGTCACATTTTCTTTCTCTTTAGAACTTTCCTCAGATTTCAAAACCAAAACTTTTTTAGCTGCTCCTCTTACTTGTCGGGTATCTGGGCTCCGGGTTGCTGTACCACGCCGCCGCCGCCGCGGCCCCTCCGCTCCTCACCGTCTCCTGGTAGGACGGCAGGTCTCCTACGTTCCCGATCCCGCCGTTGCAGAATCCGCCGACGGCCCCGGAGAACTGCGGCACCCCGTGGGGCACATGATAGGGCCCGCCGGGTCCCAGAGCGGCGGCTGCTGCGGTGGCCGAGGCTGAGGAAGAGGAGGAGGATGAGGATGAAGACGAGGAGGACAGGTGATGGTGATGGTGGTGATGGTGATGGTGGTGAAGATGAGGCGGCTGCTGCTGATGCTGCTGCTGATGCTGCATACCGGGCTGGGAGACCTGCGGCTGCCTGTAGGCGCCCAGCTGGGACCCGAGGCTCCCCGCGGCGGGATCCATACCTCCAAACCTCCGGTAGCTGTCCTCCATCGGGCTCAAAATGTCGGTGACTGAGAAGGGGGTGGAGTGCTTTGGGCTGAAGGACATGGTGCGGCCACCCCGTGCTCTGGATGGATGTGGTCGGGTCTGTCCGGCGGCTCTCTGCCTGCGTCCCCCTCCCTCCCTCCGGCGTCTTGCTTCTTCTGTCTCCCTGGGAAGGAGTCCAGCTGATCGGCTGCAGGAGGAGACGAGTTGCCCTTATCCCGCTGGACTCAGACTCCGACACATGGAGGGGCGGAGCGACGCGGACACGACAGCCAACAATGGCAGTTGACATTAACAGAGGTAAGTGGAGAAAACGGTTTGGACCTACTTTCTTCTGCGGAAGGTTTGACCCAAACAAGAACGCGGAGTCACAGAAACCAGATTCCTTTAAACTCAGATCCACGCTCTGGTGGAGAATTAACTTTTTCACATTTAATATTATAAATAACTGTAATGATGATCAGTAAACTGCACTAATCACTTCACCTGTCAGCTCGCCAACTGTGAGCTGAGGATTATTATTGATTTCAGAGTCAAATAAAAGTTAATTTTTCTTCACGTGATTATTTCTTTACATTTTGGGAAGCTTCACTCTTCAGGTTCAACTTCAGTCTGGCGCGTTTGAATTCAAACTGTCCAGAAGTGTGTGTGTGTGTGTGTGTGTGTGTGTTGTCGTCGTCTCAGTTTCATTGCCAATTACGCAGGAATCGATCTGAATGGAAGCTACAGTTGTATTGACCGGATACTGACTTTACACAAAGTTTAAGCACAATAATATGAATTTATTCCTGCACAGCACACTGAGAAGAAAACTTCGTTATTTTAAATTCAATACGTTTGATTGAACTCTGATAATCTTCATCATGGCTGGTTTTACACTCTGAACCTTCACACACAATGTTTATTACAGACTGTTGACCTGCCATCTCCCCCTAAAAAAAAGACAAAAATGTGGTGGTTAAAAAAAGTTCAGACAATCAAAACCGGAAGAGAACTCCTCCTGAAACTTTTTCTTTTTTCTTTACTAATTGTGAAAATGAACTTTTTTAATTCCGCGCACAAATGAGTGTTTTATAATTTATAATGACAGCCCTAAAACATCAGCTTTATATCTTTGTAAATATGTATTTAACTTATATTTATTGCTGCTTGTGCTTAAACACTTTGTAGTGATTTAACGTGCCACCATTCATTTATTTCTCTGTCTTCACTAATTATTCATTTATTATAAATGTTACAGGCTACTTATTTATTTTCGATGTGCGTCTGTCTAATTCTAACTGAAGTTTAAATTAACTTTAAAAAATAAAAGGTTTTAATCTGCTGAATTTGTTTTAATTTGTTGATTTAGACAAAAATGAGTTGGGATGGAGTTCGTTTGTTCCCGGAACTCTGACTTTAATCTGATTGATTCTGCAGAGTTTTGACTTTTAATGTTTAATGTAATTGCTTTAATTATATTTAAGGGCAGTTTCCCTGCACGTTAAACTCTTCTGGAGCCGCTGTGTGTTCTCTGATGTTCCTGCAGGTTCCTGCAGGTTCCTCACTCAGCAACAAGAACGCACCTTTATCCACGTGCAGCTTCACTTCGACAGTCCGAGCAGCCAATCACCTGCTGACCTGCTGCGTCACGTCACTTCACGTGCTCTCTGGAGTTTTTCCGGCGGCGGATTAAAACCGAGTCTTCCCGTTTGTTCTCCGGTGAACCGTTCAGCAGCTGCAGGAGGGACCGGGACCAGACCGGCGGACCGGGACCGGACCGGCGGAGCTCCACCCCGGCTCAGAGCTGTTGCTGCTGCAGCAGGCGGCAAGAGAGGTAACCCACCGGGACCAGATGCACCGGAAACACCGGAGAGCGCAGCTTTACTTTAACGTGGAGCTCCGCAGTTTCCAGATGTTTAACTTTATTATGAGTTTATTCTCAGTATTTAACAGACTTGATGTTTCTCTGCTGCTGTTTAACTTCACAGCGACTTATCTTTAAAATGTTAGAACATCATAATATATATATAAGCTGTCTCAGGGAGTTTATGATCAATACATGACATGTCATTATACTGAAAGGCTGTTTTAACTCGTATAATATTTAAATATATGTATCATGGTGCCTCATGTATTATCTCTTAGATCCTGTCTGATGAGTTTAGGGTGAATTAATTCTACTGTAAGGTGTTTTAATTTTTATAATATGTTTTACACTGTATTATAGGGACTCTGGTACTCTAAAGTTTATTTACTTATCCTGTAGTTTATCAGACAGACTGCTGTTTAATGACTTTACAGCGATTTATAGGATACTTTAATACAATATTCCCAGAGCGACTTCCAGTCTCTGTGTGGTAGTTTATGATGAGTTCAAGGTGAATTAATTCTACTGAAAGGTGTTTTATCTCTATGATGTATACAGGTATATTCAGAGTGGTTATGGTTCTTAATGAATATTAGTTTTATTGATCTAAAAGGTGTTTTAGTATCTGGTATTAACGGTGTTTATTTATAATGTGTCACTGGAACCTCAAAGTTATAGAAACTTAATGTTGAGGTGTTGTTTTTATGATCTTGGATATTCTCATGCATGTCCATATTGAGACTTACTGTAATATTTCCAGAGGTGGAGGAAGTATTCAGATGCTTTACTTAAGTAAAAGTACTAATACTACACTGTAAAAATACTCCGTTACAAGTAAAAGTCCTGCATTCAAAATGTTACTTAAGTAAATGTAAAAGTATAATCAGGAAAATGTACTTAAAGTATCAAGACCGTCCATCATTAGATTATTATATATAGATCATTAGATTATTATATATAGATCATTAGATTATTATTAGCAGGTTTTCTCTCCTGTCGTTGGCTGAGATGAAGCTCATTTTTTAATCAAGCTGTTATTAATGCTGATTTTCATTCTGGATCAATCTGCTGGTTATTTTCTTTATTGATCCATTTGTTCTGTATTAGTGTCACAATTAAACAGAGCGATGCCTTCAGGTGTCTCGTTTTGTCCGACCAACAGACCAAACCTCCAAAACGATTCACTTTACTGTCTTTTAATTATCACATTTGAGAAGCTGAAAAATGTTCAAAAGATTAATCGGTTATCAAAACTTTTTTTACATCAGCATCATGTTTTAAAATGTTCTTTATATGTTTTGTTTTAAAATCTTGATAAAGTAACTAAAGCTGTTAAATAAAAAGTGAATATTTCCCTCTGAGATGTTTTGGAGTCGAAGTAGCATAAAGTGCAAATACTCAAGTAAAGTACCTCGAATTTGTACTTAAGTATCATGTGCTTTGTATTTTTTGTCGTGGGGAGTTTACATCCTTCAATTAAAAAATAACTTTATTATGTTTTTATTTTATGAGCTGATGCCTGTACCTTCAGTCACAATGTGTTTAAACTTGACTTCTTTCAGGCCAATTAAACTATAAATACATGAGTTCAGGCCTCAATGACAGGAAACCCAGTTTACAGAAACTATAACTGAACAATTAACTGAGTAAAGGAAACATGAAAAATCCAAATAATGAAAAGAAATGTGAGGACTAAAGAGCTCGGAGTCTAAAATCCTGTTACAACTCTGCATCCTCTGTGAGACTTGTAGTATTTTGTGAGACTTGTAGTATTTTGTGAGACTTGTAGTATTTTGTGATATTTGTAGTATTTTTATTTTCAGAGGACTCTAGTTTACTCTAGTAGACAGAGTTTTTGGTTGGTTAGATGTGGTTTAGACCTTATTCCTGTTTTTAAAAGTCTATATTTCACATTTAAACTTTTCAGTTTTACCAAAATGTAAACTTGTTAACCTCTGTGTATTCCTTTGGAGGCAGATCAGCTCTTGTTTTCTCTCCTGCCGTCTGGTTTTATAGGAAATATTAGACATTTTTAAAGAATCAGAGAGAAAGCGTCTGTAAATAAGAAGCACAGAGGAGAGAAATCTTTCTCCATCTTCTGATTTACATCCGTCTGAACTCGACTCTGTAGAGACGGACGTCACCGGCCTCTGAAGCCGAGTGAACTCTCGACTTCCACGTCTGTAATCAATAAAGAAAATCTTCCTGCAAATCAGAGAAGAAGAAAAGCTTCTTCAAGTCCAAGGCAGCAGCGTCTGAATCGGATGCCTTGCTGATAATTAAAAAGAGTTTAAGTGAGTTAATCTGCAGGAAGAAGAAAATACTTTAACAGCCATAAAGAAGTCCACCGAGTTTCATATCTGCAAAGATTTTATGATTTCATTTAAATATTTCAGGTTCAAACAAGGAAACTTTCTTAATTGAACTTTATTTAAAGCCCTGCAGTGTCAACACAAATAACACAGCTGGAATCTGGATTTCTTTCTGATAATGTTGTAAATCTGAACCTTTTATTCCAGAATAAAACCTAAATCAAGTTGATCTGAGCTCAAATACTTTTTATTAAACTTAAGACTTTTATTTTGTTAAAAATTCTTTATTTATTTATTTTTTGTTCTTGTAAACCGTAAAACACAAACACGAGTTTATGCTGTTAGTGTGTGATTTTAAAATGCCAATATGGAAATAAGGCTGTGAGAGATTATTGATCGTATCAGTTTAAATGTGATCAGCAGTTCATGTTTTTTTTAATATATTTATAGATTTTATTTTTCACTTGTCGGCATCAACAGAGAACTTGGATCCTCCTGCTGCAGGAAATGATGCCTGAATGTATCAAAATAAAAGCATGTTTTCATCACAGTCACTTCATAATGAAGAATATGAACGTCATGATCAGCTGAAACGACCAGGGAAGATATATCCATGGTGGGATTTTACAGCCACGGGGCCCCTCTGACCCACTTCTTTTTCCCCTTAAACTGTTTCAGTCACATGAAAAGCAGCACTGACAGAGAAAATTCTGCATTTTTCAAGTGAACTTCTGAGTTAAATCTTTCTAGTTTTACTGAATTTGTTAGAAGAAAAAGGCTTTTTACAGCATTAAATCATTTATTCAAGACGGACGGACAGTTTTCCCATCAGCCTCAGCTGTACTTTGTGTTGAGTGCAAATTGGGAAATGCTAGCATGCTAACACACACAAACAAAGATGGTGAACATGGCAAACACACCTGCCAAACACCTGCTGAGGTCTTTAGTTAGCATGGCTGTAGACTCTTGCTGTTAATAAACTCTTCCTTTTTTGCATGGAATCTGGCCTACAGACAGTCACACCGTGTTTCTCTATAACATTAAATATTCATAAGCAACATTCAAAGTTTAAAAAGAACATGTTACTGAATTCTGATTGGTGCTCAGAGGTGCGTGCCCTCTTCAAACCAGAGAAGAAGAAGAGAACAGATGACAAAGGAAATACAGAAATCTCTCACGTGAAATAACCAGTTTGTTTTGTTCACGTGAGGCCGAGTCGCTCAGAGGAAGAAGCTGATTGATTGGCGATGAGTTTTTCATTGATCTTATAAAAAGAAAACTGAGTGAGGAAACAGGGAAACTTTGCAGTGAGACTTTACAGATATTGATTACACTGCAGCACTTTATTCTCAACCCTAAAAATATCTTTTTTTTTTTTTTCGCAATTTCTTTCTTTTTCTCCAAACCTGGTCCTCGGATGAAACCACCTGTGGCGTGAACTCATGTCTCCGACTGAGGCTGAAGGTGGAAGAGGTGGAAGGGGGGGGGGGGACACTACAACCTCTATATGTATTCACCCCCCCCCTTCATGTTTCCTGTCTCATCATTTCTTTTCATTTCCCCTCTGTAGACTCTGGTGCTCTGCCTGCCTCTCTGTCCGTCTCCCCTCAGTTTAATCCTCGGCTCTCTGGAGGAGCATTAGGCCAAGCAGCTGGGGCCCCTGAACGCCTCTTGAAAAGGCAGCCCACTCCAACCAGGAGGGTGATGGTGGGGGTGAGGGGGTGGGAGGAGGAGGAGGAGGCGTCCAGACCACCTGGCTCCTGAAATGTAGAAAAATCCACTGACCTATAACTCCACACTGAGAGGGAGGGAGGTGGAGGGATGGGTGGAGGGATGGGTGGAGGTCTCTCACTGAGGTGATGTGATGCAGCAGCCACAACTCCTGGGAACTAAAATGTCATGAACTGTCCCAATTCCTTATTATACTTTCTCACAGCTGGAATTAAAGGATACAACCGGAGTTATTCTGTATGTTTGTTATTATGAACAAATCTCATGAAAAGACCAACATGTGTTCGTCCATCTCTCAATAAAAATCTTAATTGTTTGGAAGTAAAGTTGAAGTTGAACACACTCCCAAATGCTTATTGTGAAACCGTGAGCATGCACCAACATCAAGTAGATCTAATGTTTACAGGAGATAGTTTTGGTAATAAATGTAAAGTTCAGCTTTGTTTTTACTTTCACATAACTGGGATCACAAAATGTGGTTCCACTGAGTATTTACTGTTTAATTAAAGCCCCTGTTAGAATTGTTATGTGGTTGTAGCATCTAAACCTTTGTGATGAAAAATTAGACAATCCAGATTAAAATTGTTGGTTTTAAACCCTTCGTTCTCAGGTCAGATCCCACCGGGTTCCACAGTGTGTTCCCTGATTCGACCACTGGGGGGCACTGAAGATGGAAATTATTCAAGTGGCTCTCATATAAATTCAATTGCCAGTTTATTAGGTACATCTAGCTAAAACTAATGTGGTCTAATACAACAGTCCTGCAATAATTCCTCCCTCATGAAGGTTATAATGTTCAGTTTGTGTTGAAACTGTTTCAGAGACGTGTTGATTCAACTGTAGGATCATTTTGGAGGCTGCAGTTTGTGCTGCTGTCGAATTGTGTTGCCTTTCTGTACGCACAATGTGTTTTTGTGAGAAACATTAAATGTAAATTCTGTTTACGTGGAAAACTCCACGAGGTACAGAACCCCCGAATCTCAAAGGATGATTTTTTTTCTTTAAATTTGTCCAAACATGTTATTATCTTTTACTCACAAGGTAATAATCACTTGTTCCCTGAAATACCAAAAGACGTTTTGTTTTTTGCTTACACAAGATATTAACTTGATAACTTGGTTTGGTTTTATTGTGTCATCCTACACAAAACACACGTCCAAATATTCACAGTGGTGGAATGTAACTAAGTACATTTACCCAAGAGGTAAAATTGTTCAATATTTCACAAAAAACAAAGATTACAGAAAAGTCCAAAAACTGAAAACAAATTTGTGTATCTTTCCTCTCCCATTAATCATCTCATGACCCCTCAGATTTATCTGTGACCCTTTGGAGGGGCCCAACCCCTAGGTTAGGAACCACTGGACTAAACTAGCTAACTGTATATAAAGTTAAAACTAGCTAACTGTATATAAAGTAGTTAAAACTAGCTAACTGTATATAAACTAGTTAAAACCAGCTAACTGTATATAAACTAGTTAAAACTAGCTAACTGTATATAAACTAGTTAAAACCAGCTAACTGTATATAAACTAGTTAAAACCAGCTAACTGTATATAAAGTAGTTAAAACCAGCTAACTGTATATAAACTAGTTAAAACTAGCAAACTGTATATAAACTAGTTAAACTAGCTAACTGTATATAAAGCAGTTAAAACTAGCTAACTGTATATAAACTAGTTAAAACTAGCTAACTGTATATAAAGTAGTTAAACTAGCTAACTGTATATAAAGCAGTTAAAACTAGCTAACTGTATATAAAGTAGCTAAAACTAGCTAACTGTATATAAAGCAGTTAAAACTAGCTAACTGTATATAAAGTAGCTAAAACTAGCTAACTGTATATAACGTAGTTAAAACTGGCTAACTGTATATAAAGTAGTTAAAACTGGCTAACTGTATATAAACTAGTTAAAACTAGCTAACTATATAAAGCAGTTAAAACTGGCTAACTGTATATAAACTAGTTAAAACTAGCTAACTGTATATAAAGTAGTTAAAACTGGCTAACTGTATATAAACTAGTTAAAACTAGCTAACTGTATATAAAGCAGTTAAAACTGGCTAACTGTATATAAACTAGTTAAAACTAGCTAACTGTATATAAACTTGTTAAAACTAGCTAAGTGTATATAACGAAGTTAAAACCAGCTAACTGTATATGAACTAGTTAAAACTAGCTAACTGTATATAAACTAGTTAAAACTAGCTAACTGTATATAAAGTAGTTAAAACTGGCTAACTGTATATAAACTAGTTAAAACTAGCTAACTGTATATAAAGCAGTTAAAACTAGCTAACTGTATATAAACTAGTTAAAACCAGCTAACTGTATATAAACTAGTTAAAACTAGCTAACTGTATATAAAGTAGTTAAAACTGGCTAACTGTATATAAACTAGTTAAAACTAGCTAACTGTATATAAAGCAGTTAAAACTAGCTAACTGTATATAAACTAGTTAAAACAAGCTAACTGTATATAAACTAGTTAAAACTAGCTAACTGTATATAACGAAGTTAAAACCAGCTAACTGTATATAAAGTAGTTGAAAACCAGCTAACTGTATATAAAAGTAGTTAAAACTAGCTAACTGTATGTAAACTAGTTTAAAAACTAGCTAACTACAGCCATATAAACTAGTTAAAACAGCTAACTGTATATAGCAGTTAAAACCAGCTAACTGTATATATAAATGGTTAAAACAGCTAACTGTATATAAAGTAGTTAAAACTAGCTAACCAATATAAACTAGTTAAAACTAGCTAACTGGCATATAAACTAGTTAAAACTAGCTAACTGTATATAAACAGTTAAAACCAGCTAACTGTATATAAAGTAGATTAAAACTAGCTAACACATGCTTAAACTAGTTTAAACCCTTCTTTGTACATATAGAAACTAGTTAAACCCAGCTAACTTTGTATATATGAGTTAAAAACCAGCTAACTATGCATATAGCATAAAGTTAAACCAACTAACTGTATATAAAGTAGTTAAAACTAGCTAACTGTATATAAACTAGTTAAAACTAGCTAACTGTATATAAACTAGTTAAAACTAGCTAACTGTATATAACGAAGTTAAAACCAGCTAACTGTATATAACGTAGTTAAAACTGGCTAACTGTATATAAAGTAGTTAAAACTGGCTAACTGTATATAAACTAGTTAAAACTAGCTAACTGTATATAAAGCAGTTAAAACTGGCTAACTGTATATAAACTAGTTAAAACTAGCTAACTGTATATAAAGTAGTTAAAACTGGCTAACTGTATATAAACTAGTTAAAACTAGCTAACTGTATATAAAGCAGTTAAAACTGGCTAACTGTATATAAACTAGTTAAAACTAGCTAACTGTATATAAACTTGTTAAAACTAGCTAAGTGTATATAACGAAGTTAAAACCAGCTAACTGTATATAAACTAGTTAAAACTAGCTAACTGTATATAAACTAGTTAAAACTAGCTAACTGTATAAAATAGTTAAAACTTATTTAACTGTGCATATAAACTAGTTCAAAACTTAGCTAACTGTACTATAAAACAGTTAAAACTAACTGGCAATATAAACTAATTCCAAAACCAGCTAACTTTCTTCTCAAACTAGGTTCTTTAGAGCACTAGCTAACTTTAATACATATAAGCGAAGTTAAAACAACTAACTTTAACATATAGCATTAGGTTAAAACCAGCTAACTGTATATAAAGTAGTTAAAACTAGCTAACTGTATATAAACTAGTTAAAACTAGCTAACTGTATATAAACTAGTTAAAACTAGCTAACTGTATATAACGAAGTTAAAACCAGCTAACTGTATATAACGTAGTTAAAACTAGCTAACTGTATATAAAGTAGTTAAAAACAAAGTGTAAACAGCATATAAAATGAACAATATATGCATAAAATTGATGTATGACAGGATTAAAGCACAAAAGGTTAAAATAACTTATTTCCAACTTGTGCTCAAGTTATTATCTTGTTACATATGTTGTTATAAGTTATTATCTTGTACTGTTCTTTTTGAGAGTGCAGAGTATCCATAATAGTATCCAAGTGCTCCTAATGATGGGTATTAAAGTTTCATTTCATCTTTTTTCTCTCTGTGATATTTTTCTGCATTGATTTTCTTCTTCAACACATCCGATGACTGTGAGAGGCTGTTTTACGTTTGGTTACATCACGCTCACATATTTCAGCCTGTACCAGGCAGGAGGGGAATAAAGGCTCCATCTTGACCTGGTTACAGTGTGTAGCCTAGTTAAAGGTCAGAGGTCACGCATCCAGAAGAGGTCTTCAGAAATCATTCAGTGTGTCAGCGTGCAGGTCGACCAGGCGTCGTCTCTGCACCACTTGGCAGTTACAGCTGCATTAAGAAACATGAGAAACATGGAAAACGCTCACGTCTTCTTCAGCTCCGTGTGTGTGTGTGTGTGTGTGTGTGTGTTGAAGAGCTCTCTGCTGGCTGTTGAGCTCCAGAGCGCCATCGTGAGGTTAGTTTGTTTCTTTTTTCTTTTATTTTCTTTTAATCCAAATAAATCTACTGAACACACTGATGCTTTTCTCACATGTATTTCATCTAATGGTCCCAGTGGAGGAAAGTAACTAAGTACATTTACTGTAGAATTTTGAAGTAATTGTACTTTACTTGAATATTCCCATTTTATACTGCTTTCTACTTCTATTCTACCACATCTCAGAGTGAAATGTTGTACTTTTTACTGCACTAGATTTGTCTGACAGCTTTAGTTACTTTACAGATCTCCAAATGTGGTGATTTTGAATGTGACTACATTATCATCATTACTACTACAAGCGGCTCTTGTATTGCAAGATCGGCAGGTGAACATTTTACTGATACGTTCAACATTTTTGCGACATCCCAGATACGTTAATTAACATTTCCTCATTATGTTGATAGAAACTGAATCCGGTCGACGTTACGTTTCCTAAAAAGCAGAGTGTTTTTATATGACTAAAACACGTCTGAAGGGGAGTTTTAATGTCATTCTTTTTTCACAACAGGAATTTTGAACTGTCAGGACCCTGAAACTGAAGCAGCTAAATTGAATTCAGCCATCATTACTTATTATTATTTATTATTATTTACACCTGTGTTTTTCCTTCTGTGACATGCCAAAATGTCTTCTCTGAAAAACCCCAATATGGCTGTTTAGGTGAGGTTAGTGCTGTATGTGGGCGTTTCCACTCCAGGCCAGTAGGGGGCGATACATGGTTGTTGTGCTGCCTCTGACTGTGACTTAATATGATGCACCTGTGCTCTGAGTTGGTGTTTTTATTTTAGATGGAGGGAAGTTCTTACAACTCAAACACAGTTTCCAGACAGAGATCATCCATGAACTGCAACAAGTCGAACCTGAAGTCGTCTCACGCTGTGAAATCATCTGCTTCAGGTTAGTGTTTGTTTACTGAAGCCAGCAGTCACCACCGAGCCTGTAGGACTGTTTATATTCACCATGAATCACACCTGACTGTTTAAAGGACGAGTCTGATGATCTTCTATATTTGTCTTACTGTCAACAAATCCCATAAAAAGACCAAAACCAGCAGTGAGTGTATCTACTAACAAGTGTTCATATCTCTTCTTCTTCCTCTGAGCCATAGAGCTCCCAAATACTCACTAGAGCACCAAATGTGGATTCATCCGCCGCTGAAAATAGTCCCCAACAAGCTTAAACTATATATCTGTGAGGTGTTTATAAAGATTTACATCTTCAGCAGGAACCAATGGGCTTTGAGCTGAGAGCCACAGACAGGAAGTCAGACAGTATTGACTAAATGTTTGTGTTTAATAATGTTTTATGTTATGTTGTGAGGACAATCATGTTGTGAGACGCATTTTAAATCTGCTGATGAACAAAAATCTCACTCTGAACAAAGATCTGATTTAATATTGAAACAATAAATTATTACATGTAAGAAATCAAAATAGACTTTTTCCCATGTTGTGTTTCTATCTTTGTGAGGACCAATTTGAGTTTTAGACCTGTCCTCACTTTCAGACCTTCACAGGGCTGTGAGGTTTAAGATGTGTTGTTAAGGTTAATATTAGAGTAAAGTTAAGGTTCAGTTAAGGGTGAGGGTTTGTTTAATTGTGATGGTTAAGGGTTAGGGGTTTCAGGTTATGCTAATGAGGGTCCTCCCAAGAATACAAATACGTGTGTGTGTGTGTGTGTGTGTGTGTGTGTGTGTGTGCTGGCAAAAGCATGTTTTGGTCAAGCTTTTGCTGCCACCTGCTGGCTGCACGATGAACAGCACGTCAGAATCAGGTTTATCAGTAGGTTTTCACATACAAGGAATTTGCTTTTCTACTTACTGTGTTTATTTAACAATAAACACAATAAGTAGAAAATATACAGAAAGATAAAGCAAGTACTGCAAGTCAAGAAGCTTAAATAGAAAAATAGAAAATTGGCAATAAGATATGAGAAATTATTATAAACATAATACAATATGATGTATGAGTTCAAAATAAAGAATACAGTATATATGAACTACTCAAACCTTAAATAATTAATTAAACAGAGATGGGCCTGAAGGGACAACAAAATAAATATATACAGAATCACAATAGAGACAGTACACATTCAGAAATAATAATAAATATTAGAATAACAGAAAAAAACAAATATATGATGAAAATGTATTGAGATGAGACAGATTGACATGGGGAAAGAAATTACACGAAATCAAATAAAATAATGTTGGTTTCCTTGAATAAATAAATATAAAATTAGACAATACATTAGCTTAATGAAATATGAAAGTATAAAATATGCCAGTAATTAATAACATGGTATCAAACTGATTATAGAGGAAAATAATGGGAAATAAAATAAGAGGTTTTTTTGTAGGTTTTAGCCAATTTACTGCAAATCACATAAAATATAATGCTATATACTAAAATCACTGCTGATTAAATCCTACAAAAAAACTACTGCATGTATTTTTACTGCAGCACGGTGGCATTTGACTGTTTATCGAGTACAGCAATGCTCTTCATTTTAAAATGTTTCCTCTTTATCTATTTATTTTTAAGTATGACCTTGTGTGAGTGGTATACGGCTGTTTTGCATTGGGACTAATTACTGGAATATCTGTGTATTATTTAAGTGTACTTTCATTCTGTTTGCCTTCCCTTGTATATAAAACATATATGTAATTAATGAGTTTGATCACAAACTGAACTTAATCATGTTTCATTGTTCTTAAAATGAAGTTACAGTCAGCTGGTTATGCAGATTAAAGTCCAAAACCAACAACGTGTTAGTCCGTCTCAATATTGTCTGACTTCAGAACAACTTCAGGAACAACAGTGAGGCTCACCGATGAGTTTTTAATAGTTTTTATGGCTCAGAGGAAGAAGAGAGATCAACACCTGTTAGTCGATACACTCGCTGCTGGTTTTGGTCTTTTTTCAGTAAGAAAATACAGAAACTCTCTCTGCAGTAAAGTAACTTGTATGTGTTGAGACTAGTCCTTTAAACTCCAAAGCCTGGACCTGCTTTTCTTCTTCTCCTCCTCTTTTATAGCAGCAGGTGACACATTATAACTGTCTCAAAGCTTTGACATCCCCCCCTCCTGCTGTGACATCATCCCTCTAAGATGAGCTGACCTCTGACACCTCTGAATACAGAGACCCCCCCCCAACACACACACACACACACACACACACACACACACACACACACACACACAGGGGGTCTTTCTTTCCTTTGTCACTACACAGTAAATAGCTGGTTGTCTTGCGGTGAATGAAGTCGTCTGCTGCAGCAAAGATGTTTTAATCCTGTCAGATGTTTCAAACTAAAGTGTTCAGTCTAAAGATAATAAAGCCACAAACCAACTAAAAGACAAAGACAGAGTTAAAATAACTCTGGACCTGCGTCACATCTGATGCTGTAAATAAATGCTTATTATAAAGGACATTTTCCACTTTAAAAAAATAAGTTTTTTGACATTTTATCATGTTTTAATATTTATTTGTTCACTAAAAAAAATCTGACAAACTCTAAAAGGTTCATGTTAAGTGTTAACTAAACTCACACACACTGAAGCAAATCTAACAAACTATTTCTCTTTATAAAGTGTCTTTTACGATGTCAAACCTTCTGAAAGTCCGTGCACAGATTTACGAGTATTGTAGGATTTTAAGGCATCGAATGGATCAGAATCCCTTAAAACTCTTGTAAAACTTTGAATAATGTCATAAAGATTAAGGTGAAATTATCAGGTGATTAGCAACTTTAAAACGAATACTTCAACATTTTGGGAAATAGGCTTATTCACTACTTTGCTGAGAGTTTGAGGAGAAGGTGCAATGAATACAAAGCTGGAGCCTGTTAGCTTAGCTTAGCTCAAAGAGTGGAAACAGGGGGAAACAGCTAGCCTGGTTCTGTCCAAAGAAAGATAACAAAATCCACGTACCAGCTCCTCAAAGCTGAGGTGTGTTTTCGCCGCAGGAACCTTCCCAGGAGACCAAGAACCTTTTGAGGAACTAAGGAACATCTGGAGGAACCGGGAACTAAATTTAGTTTAGTTAGCTTCATTTATAAAACAAGGACGTACTCTGGTATCGATATTAGGACGAGGGTCCGACGTTTCTTGTTGTTTACTCACGTTCTTCAGATGTGGTGGAAACGCAGGCAGGATTGTTCAGAAGGGACTCTTCTAGTTCCTGGTCTAGTTTCTTTTTGGTTGACAAGGGGCTTAATTAACAGTTTTATATCTCGTTTGTTTCATTTGTGCAAAAAAACAAAGTGTAAAAACAACAATTTGCAGTTTTGCTGGAGGTTATGTGCCGGACTATTTCTTGGCCGGGAGCTTCAGAGCTGCTGGTAGGCTGATTACCTTTGGACCGAACCAGGCTAGCTGTTTCCCCCTGTTTCCAGTCTTTATGCTAAGCTAACTCCTGGCTGTAGCTTCATATCTAACAGACACTCCTCCTCCTCTCTGTGTGTTTACATCATTCCTGGAAAACATGATGGCCCCGGGGTTTACTGTGTCTGGTAATTTGATTTAACACAAATTAATTTAGTAATATGCACCATAAGATCAATAGCTGACTGAAGTAGATTAATGACACCGGGCCTCAAGATCAGGTGTAAAGAAGCACACACCTTGATGAGGGATTTAATGAAGTCAGCTGATATTGTGGTTTAGTGTAAATTCTCAGATTCCCAAACAAAGTTATAATTAATCAGATCACCACAAAGTGAACGTGAGGCTTTTGTTGTTCAGTAATCCAGCTGTAAAGTAAAATTAAAACAACTAAATTTGCTCGTTTTAACAAACCAAAGACACGATGCCTCAGTGGCTCCAAACTTTTTGGCTTGTGGCCCCTTAAAATGAG
This sequence comes from Macquaria ambigua, assembly GCA_008360985.2. Lineage (NCBI taxonomy): Eukaryota > Metazoa > Chordata > Actinopteri > Centrarchiformes > Percichthyidae > Macquaria > Macquaria ambigua. Next base: position 4,766 of record VMKM01002719.1, on the reverse strand, counting down.
ACAATGTCTGTTTAAAAAACTGAAGAAAAAAATCAGAGACCTCTGAGTATTTTTTTTATTCTGATGACCCCTCAGATTTATCTTGGGACCCTTTAGGGAGGGTCCTAATCCTCATGGGGTTGTGAACCGCTGCCTTAAACACTGCTGCCGACCCTCAGTTTGTTCTCATGTTTCTGATTTAAAGAAGAAACAACATCTGGTAGAAAATAAATAAAGAAGGTCACTATAGAGTCACTACAGCCCCAATAAAGACATGTTTGGTGCCAAGAAATACAATTACAACAGAAAACCAAATCTGCAAATGTACCAAACTCCATTCACTTTTTAAATAGTTTTACAAATCTTGTGAAAACATGAGAAATATTATGAATTTAGCTATAATTTAGTATCTAGTAGTTATTCCTATAAAATTTGACTTCTAATGACTTATTAGGCTGGTAGTTGTGACCCTTTTAATTTTTCTTTCATGGCAAAATATTAAATAAATGATTTATCTGTCTAGAAACTCCCCACAGAAACGGATATATTATAATGTGACAAACTGTAAGTCAATATAAACACTTTTAGACAACAGAGACGCACCTTTTCCTGCAGGAATAATATAGAAATATTATAGGAACATGTTGCGACATTTAATCTCAGGTTAGGAGCCAACACTTAAATTAATTTATTAAGAACTGTGACTTTAAAGTTTGCATTGATTGTACATCATGACTGTGGCATCAAGTCCTGTTATTGGATAATGAATGTGAATATCTCTTTTATTAAGCTTCAAATTCTGCAGCACTTTAAAGTTGATGAAGACCAGATAAATCCTGCATGAACGATAAATACATATTGTGCATATTATTGATTTTAAAGAATAACATCTCTGTAAAGAACAATATTATTAATATTCCTGTCAGAGCCGCCAAAACCTGATCAATGAAATCAAACCACTCACACCTGCTCCAGCTTTTATTCACCATCATAAATATCCAGTTTAGTACAAATCAACTCACCGGTCCACATTATAAATAGATTTATAAAACACACGGAAACATCTTCTCGCGATAAAAGTGACACTTTTGCAGAAAAACACAACGAAAACAACAACAACCAAAAACTCACAAATTCCCCCAAAACAGCAAGACATCGTTTGGTTTGATCTGTTTAATGATCAGTTCCACTTCAGTCTTTTTCATCCATATTTAACAAGAATAAGTAGGCTAGTTTTAGACGTTTTGCGCGTCTGAATGAGGAATTATTGTCTGTGATAAAAATGAAAATCAATGATTTTTCCAAGCTGTACGAGACAAGAATTCGCCGTTACGCGCGTAAATGCCCTAAAATCTGATCATTTAAAGGCTGATAACTGAACCAGAACCCGACACGAAGTTTTAGAAAACTTGTGCTTTAACTTTAAGATTTAAATTTTCTCATGTTCCATGTTTTATTCTGCCTTGATACTCATCCTTTCTGTAAAATAGCCTTATTTCTGGGAAAACAAATCCTGATTTATACCAAACTCCATTCAAAAAAGATTTTCTCATTTTTCGAATAGTGGCGTTTGTCATTTAAGGGAGATTATTCTGCGAAGCAAAACAATCATTTAAAGGCCGAACACGAGCTTATAACGTGGTGTTTTAGAAACTGTATCCTGTTCCTCAGTAAGGTTTTGGTTCGGGCCTCACCAGCTCCAGTGGTACATGTGCGCCAGCTGCTGCACTCCTGGGTGCTGCTGCGACAGCCCGGGGTGCTCCGGGCCGTAGGCGGGGTGCAGCAGCGGGGAGTAGGCACACAGAGGCAGACTCAGACCGGACCTGAGCGTCGCCTCCAGGTCCTGCGCTGTGATTCGGTCGCAGGGCTTTCCGTCGCGCACCAGGACCGGGATGGCGACCCGGCGGGCCGGCAGCAGGTGCAGCGCCTCCAGGCTGTGCTCGACCCCGGCCCGCTTCATCTTGTAGCGGTGGTTCTGGAACCAGATCTTCACCTGGTTTGGGGTGAGGCGGATCAGCCCGGCCAGGTGCTCCCTCTCCGGGGCGGACAGGTAACGCTGCTGCCGGAAGCGGCGCTCCAGCTCGAAGGTCTGCGCCTTGGAGAAGAGGACCCGCCGCTTCCTGCCGCGGCTCTTCTGCGCCGCGCCGCCCGCCGGGTCCCGCTCCGCGTCCGGGGACTCGTCCGTGGAGAGCTCTGGAGATTTGGGCTCTGTACGAGCCTCTAAGGAAAGACCGTGTACTGCAGGGAGACAGGAGAAGTAATCTGATTACTCTCAGTACTCTAACATAGCGCAGAAACAGACTGGAACTCAGAGAAACTTCCATCACAAATCATTTCTTTAAAACAACAAAAAGTCTAAATGATCCCTCTGCTTTCAACAGGAAACTATTAACGTTTACATCTTTTGAAACTAGGACAAATAATGTTTTTATTTAGTTTCATACTAGATCTATTTTCCCAGAAATCTCCTGAAGCTGCTCTGGAAACAAGCCCCGTGTTGAACTCCATTCACAAAAAGACGATTTTTAAGTTCAACATGCACCTGAATGATTGGACAGCTCCCAACTTGTTGTCCTCGTTAAAAAAGACAAAAACTAAACATCGAAACAATGTTGAACTGAATGGCTGAGTTTAACAGTTAACATTAATAACGAGGCAAAGATTTAATTACTGACTTTCATTGATTAGGCTTCTCCCAATAAAAGATGTAAAAGAAGGAAACAAAGAGTCGTCTCCAGTTACGCGCGGATGTGTGGGGCTGTCTGAACAGAAATGAGGGTTAAATGATGATCTAATGTCATCTTTATAAATTTTCAAGTAAAACTGAAGATGGATTTACTAAATATTTGAAGTAGATATCGATTTTTGAGCAGATTAATAGGATTTAGTGCTGATTTGGTAATTACGCACGTCATAAATGGACTGATATAGGCCTGTGAATATAAATAATATGGCTACTAACATTTTAAATTTGTATTTTTAAAACAAGTCCCCTCACATGAGAAGTGCAGGTTACCGGATCCGCGGCTCCACCTGCCGTAGCTTCCCCCGCCGCGCTCGCACAAACTCCGGCCGCTAAATCCCAATTTCTGCGCGTTTTCCGAGCCTGAAACCTCCGCGGAGGCCTCCTCGGTGCCGTCCTCCTCGGTCTCCTCGGTCCCGGAGCCGCATCTCCCGGTCGGGTTCGGCAGATCCAGGATGTCCCGCACGGAGAAGCCCGTTTTTGTGTTGGTGCCAAAAGACATGACGCGGGGAAACGGAGAGACAGAAGGACGGAAAGAAAAAGGGAAAAGTTCCCGGTTTGTGTCCGCGATGGTTCAGCCGCTGCAGCCCGTTAAAGAGGAGCAGACAGCGGAGGGTTTGGGTCCATGAATGCTGTTAATCGGAGCGGGAGCCCGGAGCTGCGCGGGCCGACCGGAGAGGATTTAACAGCATGAAAAATACATGAGGGAAGACATTAAGTGAGTGCGTGTCCTCCGTCCTTTACGGCTCACGCACACAAACACTGTCCGTTAAAAAGGACGGAGGCGGGTCTCGAGGGTCAAGTGGTGGAGGGTGTGGAAAAAAAAAAAAAAAAACCCGGGAGCAGCGCAGTAAGGAGAGATGGAGCTTCAGGGAGGAGGTGAATGTTTAATGATGGAGGATTAGAGAGAAAAAGCGACTCATTTACATTTATTAGAGTCACTGATCCGCTTCCTGTTTACATGAACCAAAGTCTCCAGAGTGTCCAAAACTCCTGAAAGAGCCGAAAAAAGACATTTATGAGGACAAAAGATATAAATATTAGTATTATTATATGGGAGATTTATTTATGCAGCGTAAACCATGACATTTTAATAGAAATGGGCCTAATAATAACATCTGAATCATAGATATATTCTGCACAGTCACGTTAAATTATGCGAAACGTGAAAAAATATATAAATACACTAAACTTAAAACTTTAAATAAGATTAACTTACATAAACACTTTGTCTCATTTACACACCACACTCAGGATTTTAGAGAAACTGGGGTCTGGAGTCCCCCAACTAACCCCCAGTTAACTCAGTTATACTTTACTTTTTTTAATTAAAGGTCCTTTTTGTCTTTTCAAATAGATCTCCATATGCAGGAATAAAATTTGGTGAGGAAATCCTGAAGGCTCTAAATATTTATATTTATTTATGTTGTTGATTGTCGGTATAATATTTGTCAAATTTAAGCAAACTGAGTAGAAAAATACCAGAATCAGCGCACAAAGTGCCCACCATGTGTAGTCGAGTCTGCCTTTAAAACCCCAAATTCACATAAAAATTAAGAAATACGTTTATAGCTTCGGTGTCTTTAAAAATGCGTCAAGTAAGAAATTAAAAGCAAAGTAATACACAAAAACTTTATAAACTGTGCATTCAGAACTGCCTTGAGAAACTGCAACATTTAAGATGATTATCACGAGTCAGAGGAGGGTTTGAGTGTGTTTCAGTGTTTGTTGTGAGGATTAACTCAAGCAGCAGATGAAGAGTCAAAGTGTTTACACACCAGCTGATGGACTCACTGATACACACACACACACACACACACACACACACACACACACACACACACACACACACACACAGAGTCCAGATCAGTCCACATCTTTATTGTCCAACACACTAAATCATATTTGTCCCTAATTAACACTGCTCTTCATTTGTCATTTAGTTATTTTAAGTACTTAATCAATATAATAGGCCTTTGCTCTTAATGGCCTTAATCTCTTATTATGTTCCTCATATTTCTTTCAGTTTGTTCAGCATTTTAAC